>JAFFST010047719.1:228506-279686 GCA_022414735.1 Noturus placidus
CCCCCCCCCACACACACACACAGAGCTCTACAGAGTACAACAGGGGGCAGCCATGTTTTCCCCAAACGTTTGTGCCTCCTGTCATTGCAACAAAGCCCTCAGGCCACGTCCTTTCGCCACACCGACGCACTTGACAACACACTCTATCTCCCTCGGCAACTGGGTGGTAGTCACGGCGACAGCAGAGGGCTCTTACCCGGACACGCGCAGCCGCCCACGGACATCTTCTCACATGCCTGTTCCTGACGCTGCTGCTCCGAGCTGATTGTGGAACGCTCTGTCGAGTCGCTTCGCTTCTTCTAATCTTCTGCTTCTTCTCCTTCACTCCGTTCTGCTTCTTCTGCTGCTGCTCACATGGGCGTCTGTTTTTCCAAAGGTCCACACATGCACATATACACCGAGGAGAGAGGAAGAGAGGGAGAGTGTGTGAGAATGTGGAGGGAGGGAAAGGTTAAAAAAAGAACAAGAGCACAAAGGAATGAAAGCAGAGAAAGAAAGAAAAAAAGAAAGAGAAAGAGAGAAGCAGAGAGTTGCAATGATCCTGCTGCCTTGACTGTACCCTCGCGCTTATTAGTGCACTGATAGCAATGCAGGTGGGAGGAGAGAGTAAGACAGAGGGAGAGAGTAAGAGAGTGAGAGAGAGAGGGAGAAGGAGAGAGAGATTATTTGCGTGTAGGGTTAGAGAGTGTGTGAGAGCGAGCACGAGCAAGGGAGGGAAAAAGAAAGGGAGGGTGAACGAGAGGGCTGTCAAAGTGACCTGAGCAGCAGATTTCAGAGAATAACAACCATGTGATGTGTCTCTCTCTCTTTTTTTCTTTTAAAGATGTACACACTGTTTTCCTGGCCTGTGCCCCTCTGTGCCATCCTGTGCCCCCTGATGAATCCAGATGAGTGCTGTTATGGGGTGTTTTGTCTGGTGGCAGGCAATGAGTTGGGAGAGCAGTACATCTGAGTGGCTCGTTACCATCTGTGGCAAACAAGTGAGGGAGGGTGTATATGGTCATCTGACATCTTTCTGCTCATTCTCTCACTGTGTCTTTTGCACTCCTGGCTGCCTGCCTGCATTCACTCTATTAGTTGCCAAACCTGTCTTTTTTCTCCCATTCTATCATACGCCCAGTCTTACACAGAAAAGCGATCGAATGGAGAGAAGAGAGGAAGTCACCTCGACTAAAGCCATGCTCCATTCACATAAATGCTGAAGAGCATTGGAATGCATAGTGTGTGGAGGGGTCTCGACTCATGATGTACACTTTTAGCCTGCAATCCTGTTCTTATTTCCTCTAAATGAACCTCTTCTGCTAAACAAAGAGCTTTTTAGAACCTCACAGCAGGACAGCTGCAAGCATATCTGGTGTGTGCATGAGGTCAAATATGTTTCTGTGTTAGCGTGTAGCCCTTTTTTCATTTCTCGACTATGGGATGGGCAATAATTATTTTTATTGCAGGTATTTTATGCTGTGCATTCATGTGTTGCCTGATACGACACAGAATTGACACAGATTGTCATGTGGCTCTAGAAAACAAACACATTTGATTTATTACCTATTATTACCTATTTATTACCCATTTTAAATCCTGTTTATCCTAAACAGGGTCGTGGGGAGCCTGGAGCCTATCCCAGGGAACTCAGGACATAAGGCAGTAGACAACCCATTACACACTACAAACAATTTTGAAATGCCAATCAACCTACAACGCATGTCTTTGGAAGCAAACATGCTAACCGCTAAGCCATAATTATTAGGGGCCAAGTACTGAAGGTAATTGTAATCATTAGTTTTTCTATTATTTTTTATTTTTAATTTTTATTTTTGTATTATTATTCTTCCAGTCTGGAAGTCTATGACAGCCCATAGAACCGTGTGATTAAAAGTTGTGAAAATGGCACAGTGATAGAGGAGAGTCTACACATTAACCACAGCAATTTTGGAGTCTAAAACGCAATCTGTCTAGCGCCACCAACTGTTCAAAATGTCACTTACATTTAAACCCCAATGGCTAGAAACTAATTTCTTGGCTCAAGATGATTTGAGCGCACCATATGATGTCATTTTCCCCCATTTTGAATTTTATTTTGAAAAACCTACATTTCAAAATCATCCTAGACGGTTTTTCCAATTTTCACCTAAATTGGCTCAGATCATCTGCAGACCGTGCTGGCGAAAATTTATTAAAAGCTTTTCGATAAACCAAGCTGTTCTTGAAAAACAGGCAAACGAATTGGACAAAGAGCATGCCAAATTGGACGCAAGGCTATATCTCCGCAATGCTTTAGCACGGAGGTCTTCAACAGGGGGTCCGTGACCCCTAAGGGGTCGCGAAAATTTTGGTACCAGTTTGATATAACACAATTTCATACAATATATATAATTAGGGGGTCCTCACTCCATCTCGCCATCAGTTTGGGGGTCCTTGGCCTGGAAAACGTCGAAGACCCCTGCTTTACCGTATTGAGACAAGTCTTTGTACATGTCATCACAAGCGTAACCTGAGGCTACATGTATTGTTTTGGCGCAGTGCCACCTAGTGGTCAGGAAATATGAAAAATGGACATTTTTGCTTATAAATTCTGAGTTTAGCCCATAATCACAAAACTCGTTATTCAAAATGGCAGGTCGAGCCATTTTGCTATATTTTACGAACACTTTGGCATATCATTACAAAACTTGGTATGTGCCTTTGGTACCATGCCCTGAAAAGTTTCGGCGCAGCGCCACCTTCTGGTCAAAAATTATAATGAAATTTTAAAAAATTCTAATTGCTTTTGATTAATTTTGCATATTGTAATGTCTTATTACATTTCTTGGGTCATGCTGAGAAAAAATAATAATAATTTTGCCATAGTTGGCTAAACTTCCTGTCCGCCATTTTTTTTTTAAACGTACTGTTTTGAAGTTCTCCTAGACCGTTTGATCAATTTTCAAGAAATTCGAAAGAGATCGTCGTCACAAGATGCTGGCAAAAATTTATGAAAAGTTTTTTGATAAACCAAACCGTTCTCGAACAACGTCAGAACGAATCCGACATTGAGCATGCCAAAATGGACGTGAGACTATATCGTTGTGCATTCTCGTATTCAGACCAAACTTAATACCTGTCATTTGCACCTTAACTTCAGGGTACCTCTTTAGTGCTTGGCCCCTTAATGGCTGTTTGCAACTATAACCATTTTTGTTTAATAGCTGAACATTCTGGCTTTGTGAAATATACCTCAGACAAGTTACAAGTGATAGTTTTTGCCAGGGGTTGTAGTAGCGGTAGTAGCATATAACTTGCCAAACAAGGATTGCAGAGAGTTAGCTTGATTACTTTATAGAGTATTGATTTTTGTGCTCTTAATATCAATTATTACTGACACTAACAAATCATCATTCATTCATTCATTCATTCATTCATCTCCAATAACTGCTTTATCCTAAGCAGTGAGTCTGGAGCCTATCCTGGGAACATTGGGGCGAGGTGGAAATACATACTAGCATGGTGCTGTCCAGTTACAAATCAGTGGATGCTAATTTTTTTCGCCTTTGTTCCTTTATTTGCCTTTCTGTGTTTTGGTAAATATTTATTTACTTGCCTTTGACCATTTTGTTGCTTTTTTTTAATCAAGTGTACTGTGAATGTCCACGTATCGTGCTATGAAATATTTTCCCACATCACCACTTGACAGACCTACTGGATGTGAGATACCATTAAATATTCATTCATTTCTGTCAGAATTGACCTCTTCCTGCAAAGGACAGTCAAAATCATAGTTTTTTGATGTTTTATAAAAAAAAATATTTTAATGCCAGTAATATAGTATGCAATCTGATCTTACTTTGAACGCTTTAAATTATTATCATCCTACTTTAGTGTAACATATCGCATTGTCACTTACCCAACTAATTTCACCAAATCAGCATCACTGTAGTTGTCTAACTGACATCTTTTAAGTTACAGTCCCTTTCGGTTAGCTAAAATATCATCTTATGATTATGAGAAACTTGGACTAAACTAGCCAGTCTAACATGCGACCAGTAAGCTATTAATAATGTGTAAGAATCTTTAAACAGAATTTGTTCCGTTTTAACCATCAAAATTCTGTATGCATGATTTACAAAATCCCAAATAATGAGTGCAACTTTATGTGTACAAGCGGATAAACTTTGAGCAAATAGTGGCATATTGCAGGTGATTTACAAAAAATAAAGTAAGAGAAGGACACAATATGTAAATCGGGGTTTTGTGTGTGTGATTTGGTCTTACTCTGGATTTAAAAAGACTCCAGGAACAGTGAGCAGAAACTGACAACTTGCATTGCTACATGTTCAGTGTAAGACAGATTCAAAGATGTGAGACAGGCCGAAAACCCTGTTCAAAATCAAAGAGTGTGTGTTCTGGTAAAAAACCTTTACACATTCTGTTTAAATGCTGGTGGTGTTGGAGGTGTGCACACATGATCACATGGTGAGAATTTGATATGAAACCAACTTTACCTATATAATTTTAATAAACGTTCTGTTCATTATAAGATATTAAGGTGTAATATTAATAAACATTATCATTATTATTATAGCCTACTGAATGGTATACGCTTGTCCTTAGCTGGAATAAATGGGTTTGCACAAATCTAAAACTTTCCCTTCGGTTGTATTAATTTGCACAAAATTTCTGTTCCCAAAGTGACCTTTAGGCTTAGTAAATGTGAGTGTTGAACAATCTAGTTACATTTAGTTACATCAACCCCACCCCTTATATTTATATGTAAAGTTGCATATTCATTATTCATTAATACAAACACAATACAAACAAAAGACTCATTTGTTCATGTGAAAAATACACATGCATACCTTTAGTAAATAAGGGCCTTAGTCTTGAGTAGACAGAACTGGGGTGAACCCCATGACCTCTTAAAATGTCACTCATACAACACAATGGAAACAACTGAGTCAATGTTCCTCAAATTAAAAATGCAGCAGCAAAGCTGGCTAAATGTTACATAAAAAACATTTTCTGAACATTTAGGAAACTTGTCAGCTTAAACGTTCTAGGAAGCAAAGGTTTGCAGAGCCAAAACATTCTGAAATACACATGAGAAGAAGGGAAACTGTGGAGTGATGGAGCATATTTGGAGGAGTTTATGCTAATGTGACAGGAGCTAGAGTGGCATCAACTTTTCCCTTAGGCAGAAGAGTAAACGAGATAATGTAGACTGATAGAAAAGGATGGAGAATGGAGAGAGGAAAGAAGAGGAAGTGAGAGATTGAGAGAGAGCAGGGAGAAGAATAAAAGAAAGGCTGTTAGTCGGTGAGGCTCTTGCAACATGTTTCACACTGACTGCACAATCAGATCATCTCACCTCCTGTGTGCTCTCATATACGCACACACACGCACACACACACACACACACACACACACACACACACACACACACACACACACACACACACACAGTTTGAACACTCTGACACTCTTGCTTGCTGCATTGTACAAAAGCTCAGCCTCATTTACCCTTGGCTCTTGTGCAGCATTGGGAAAATAAAGACAGTCTCTGTCTCTGTTTCCTGCTCTCTCTCCCTCTCTCTCACACACCCACCCACCCACATGTTTTTTTTTTTTTTTTTTTTTTTTCATCCGTACTTTACTGCACAGCAGGACTGCTGTGGAAATTCCCTTTCATCTGCTTGAACCTGTAAAGGTTATGTCAATTTGGAGCCCAAGGTGCAACATAATAAACAGCTCATCCTCTTGTACATTTCCACCTTTCTCTTCTCTCCATACAGAATTCTCTCCATGACTTTCCTTTCACGCTCCAGACTTGCTTTTCAACCATCTCTTTTTACACATCTCTCTAGCCATTATTCTCTTTGCATGTCTTTCTATCCATCCCCATCTTCACCCCCTTCTTGTTAGTAAGACCCTGAGAGAGAGAGAGAGACAGGGAGGGGGGGGAAGCTAATTAGAGGGGGACAAGGACAGGGAAAAAGAGATGACAAGCAGCAGTAGAGGAGGAGAGAGAAAGGGGGATGAAGAAAAAAGAGGAGTGAAGGAGACAGCATGAAGAGGCGGAGGATTAGCCACTGAGCCATCCTACTTCAACCACACAGGGTACCGTCGCCATGGCAATGTGGCAGAGCTATGATCACAAACGCACGACAAGAGTGCACACACACACACACACACACACACACACACACATACACATATACATGCTCTGGCACATATGCTTACCTAGACAAAAAACTATGTTAAACAAGTGCACACATGCTTTTACTGTTATTATACACACATATATCTTAAAATGATGTAAAATATTGTGCATTTATTCCATGATTCTATTCAGCCGTTTTTTTTTTTCATGTATCAGTCCTATACATTTTAGCAGCTGGGACAGTGTTTTTTGAAACAGGTTTACCCCTGAAGCATGAATGAAGTTGAATAGTGTGGTCAATATTTGCCACAATTTGGCTCAAAAAGTAGAATTTTCCAGAAGCCCTTTACCCACCAGGGGTCCTGGTTACATAAGAGCTAAACTATGTGCTTTCCACGACGCCCTTTTTCTACTGCCGTGCACTCTCAGCACTCCCTCCATCTGAGGATTGTTACAAACATATGTGTGTGTGTGTGTGTGTATCTGTGTGTGTATGTCTGTGTGTGTCTATGCGCATGCACTAGAGAACAGATACAAGCATTTGTTGTTTTTACCGATTTCATTCTGATTGTGTAGCTGTTCAAACCTTTAACGTTAACATATTTTTGTTGCCATTGCTAGAAAAATGATTGCTTCCTCTTCAAACCACTGATTCATAGTTCCATCCATCCATTTTTCATACTGCTTATCCTACACAGTGTCATTTCGGAGTCTGGAGCCTACACAAGGTGTACCAACCCATCACAGGGCACAATTGCACACCCATTCACACACTACATACAATATATAAATATTATAGCCTACAGGGGGTGCACAGTGGCTTAGTGAAGTTCGCCTCACACCTCCAGGGTCGGGGTTTGAGTCCCATCGTGGCCCTGTGTGTGCGGAGTTTGAATGTTCTCCCATGGTAGGCTGATTGGCGTGTCTAAAGTATCCGTAGTGTATGAATGGATGTGTGAATGTGTTTGTGATTGTGCCCTGCGATGGATTGGCACCCTGTCCAGGGTGTACTCCGCCTTGTGCCCAATGCTCCCTGGGATAGGCTCCAGGTTCCCAGTGAGCCTGAAAAGGAATAAGCGGTAGAAGATAGATGGATGGATGGATGGATGGATGGATGGATAATTAGCCTACAGTGCTTGTCTTTGGACTGGGGGAGGAAACCGGAGTACCGGGAGGAAACCCCCGCAACACGGGGAGAACATGCAAACTTCGTGCACACAGGACGGAGGCAGGTTTCAAACCCCCCACCCCGGAGGTGCGAGGCAAACGTGCTAACCACCATGCCCCATAGATTCATAGTTGCAATATGTCAATTATTTCAACAAGACCTACCCCTGCCTGTGCCCTAAAGCCCTTGAGGTCACTCTGAAACCCCTTTTGATGCCCCAAAGCCTTGACACTTCCACCAAGATTCTAACATCACTATCATTTCCCTGGCACCAGCCCTATGCTCTTGCAACCACCCCAAAGACCCTGGCACTGCCATCTAAACCCTGATACCAAGACCAATCCCTGATGCAACAAACAAGTCCCTCACACCTCTAACAAGATCCGGAAAGCACCCAAAATCGCCTGATATAGCTCACAGGTCCGTGACAAAGAACCCATATCCCTGGCGCTGGCCCCAATCTTCTGACACCTCCACCAAGATCCTGAGGCCACACTCAAACTCATGACGTCAACCCAAAACTCTGGTGCCGTCCCCCTGACACAGTTCCCAAGCCCCTAACACCAACCCCAAGCCTCTGATGACACTCCCAGACTCCTGACCACCCTCAAATGCTCTGACACTGTTCCCAAGCTTCAGATGCCGTCCATGATGAGCAGCCTTTAGATGCTTAAACCAAGGACTGGCTGTATTGTACCTTGTTGGTGAAAAATTTATATTTCAGCATTAATATGTGGGTCTATACAGTACCCTACAACAATAAGTAGGATATCTATGTGTGTGCAATATCTATGTGTGCCAATCCTTTACCTCTGAAAAATCAGCAATGTATTTTAGTGTCAAAGCCATCCGTGTGTCTTTGCCACTCACATTCTCTCCAAGACCGGCACTGAGCTCCTCTGGGGCTCCCTAACAGATGTTTCAGCCACCATGTAGGAGGGCATTCCTTTTCCCAGAAACAAGAACAAGAAAGACAGGGAGAAAACAACATCAGAAAAGGAGCACTATAGTCCTTCTTTCCCCCTGCTTGCACCCACAACCTTCTCTTCAGCTTTCTAACACTTGTTTCTAGATCAGCTGCTCTACCTGATACTCTAATTCTGTCTGCAATGAGCCAGAACTAAGGACTTATCCAAGATCAGGTCCTTCACTAGTGTATGGTGACACCATCTGCAACAAGAAGGAAATGGCACATGTGGTGTCAGGTTGAAGGTCAGGGCTCCTTTGCCATCCTTATAATGTCACTTTGCCCGGGCAATGAGGAAACAAGATGTGCTGGTGTTGCTAAATACACACTATATCTATATTTACATTTGGTGTTGGTGATATAGCAAAATATCACAACAATATCAAGATACTTAAAGATTTTTTCATGTATCATGGTAGTTAAGTATTGATATTGCCCACAATATTCTCAGAAAATCATATTATGTGGTATTTTACTCAACATGGCATCACAAATTCATAACAATAAGCTAAACTCAATTTGTTTGAAAGTCAGTTAATATGTGGGGCATGGTTAGTGTTTGAATTTTTTTTTCTATGACTTTATATATATATATATATATATATATATATATATATACAGTATATATATAAAAATCAAACAAAATCGAACCACATTGTCTTTCTTTGTACTAATGTGTACTAATCAGGTTGAATTTATCAGAATATTGCTATTGTCTTGTTGCCCATCCCTATTTAACCTACACACATACACAGATTATGACACTACTTATGAAACACATATTTGTTTGCTTTGCAAATGGTATAGCCATGTGGTTATAAAATGAAGTCTTCCTGAGTTTGTGTGTGTGTGTTTAAATGTATAGGATTTCTACTTTGTCCGATCCATTTGAGTGTTTCTCATAGTTTCCTGCCAAATTTCTAAGAGGCCTCTGGTGATAGACGGGGAAAAAAGCACACAGAAAGCCAAGACTGAGTGTAGAGATGGAGAGAAAGTAAAGAGGGCCTTAGAGCCCGAATGCATCTGATATTTAAACAAAGCCGGTATACTTGTGTGTGTGTGTGTGTGTGTGTGTGCACATGTGTGTGCGTGGGAGTGTGTGTGAGTGTGTGTATGTGTGTGTGTGTGCGTGCATGTGTGTGTGTGTGTGTGTGTCTGTGCGCGTAGATAATGGAGACCTCTCAGGAGAGACTATCAGCAGAATGGCAGGGAGTCCAGATAGAGCTGGAAGGTGACCCACTTTCACAAGGCTCCCTCCAGTCTCTGAACACACTCTGGCCCCATTTCAAACAGTGTGTGTTTCAAGATGTGTAGCCAGAGCGAGAGTGGCAGGGGAGGATGTCAGAATAAGAGGGAAAGCAAGAAACACACTGGAGTAAAGGAAAATTTGATAGTGCAGATGTACGGATGTTATGTATCCTGCCTTGAAAGGGAAAGAAAAACAACTATGTTTATCCCTAATGTCCCATCAATATAATCAATAGTTATTATATTTAATGGATACTGCATGTCCTGAACGATCACCTGTCCTAATTAAAGAAATACTCCATATTTTATTAACAAAACATTTTATCTTAATATCTGCTTCATCTTTATTGTACTGTATGTGCAATGAAATCTTTGACATGTTTTCCTGTACTGAGCAAGGAACAGAAGAAACCTGTTAGTGCAGTAAAGGTGCAACACCTATTTAAATACTCCTAGAAAGCTATAATTAATTTTCCAGTCAAACATTAAGGGAATTAACATCTGAAGCTGTTTCTGTTGTAAGGAAGACACACAGGAGGACGTTGATTTGGGTGTAAAAGGTGCTCTTTTATTTCTTTCTTTCAAGGTGGGGATCTGGGGGGTGAGAAGGAGTGTGTGTGCATGCGTGTGTGTGTGGCTGGCGTTGCAGCGGTCTTCTGAGGGCGTGTCCTCCTCAAACGGGCAGAGGAGCGGTCTCTTATACTCCTCCCTCGTCTGCTGACTGGTGGGTTTTCTCCGCACGACGGGCCAATCACCGGCCGGAGGTGTCTCGGTGGCTCCGCCCCACCCCCACTGGGTCTCCTTTTTTGACCCGGAGCTGTTGTTTCTGCACCTGCGAGGTAGTCGGGGAAGGAGCGATTTTATTACCTTGCGCTGACGGTCTGTCACGACAGTACCCCTCCCCCCCTCAGCTTCAAGCCTACTACCGCTGTGTGGCGATCCCAGAGTGTGTCTCGTCTGGAGAGCCCATCTGCGTTTCCTTGGTGGGCCAGGGTAACACGGTGGTTCTTGGCCTTACAATATTTCCCTTATAATCTTGTAAGGCCAAGAACCACCGTGTTACCCTGGCGTTGGAGTCCTTGGCTCTGGCCATCCACTGGAATGGGGCATGGTCGGTTCCCAGGGCGAAGTGGTGGTCGGCCAGGTAGTACCTTAATTTCTCGATGGCCCATTTAATGGCTAGGGCCTCCCTCTCCACGGCGCATACCTCCTCTCAGCCGGGGATAGTTTCCGGCTGATGTAGAGGACCGGGTGTCCCCCCCCCCCGAAGGTTTGCAAGAGGACCACCACCAGCCCGGTCTCGGATGCGTCCGTATGCACGGTGAATGGGAGGGCGAAGTCCGGGTTACGTAGGACGGGGCTGCTAGTGAGGGTTTCCTTTAGGGCTTGGAATGCCCGCTCAGCGTCTGTAGACCACTTCACTCGGTCTGGCTGGCCTTTCTTTGTCAGATCTGAGAGGGGGAAGGCTATAGAGGAGAAGTTAGGCACAAATCTATGGTATTATCCCGCCAATCCTAGGAAGGCACGTACCTGTTTCTTTGATGTCGGCCGAGGATAATCTTGTACCACTTCGATCTTTTTCGCCTGGGGTTTGAGCAAGCACCGGCCGATATGGTACCCAAGGTACTGTGGCTCGGTCAGCCCCAAATGACACTTTTTGGGATTGGCGGTCAGCCAGGCCTTCCGGAGCTCTTTCAGGACGTCCCCTAAGTGGAATAGGTCGTCCGCCCAGGTAAAGGAGTGAGGTCGTCAGGTAGTCGGCCGCGAAGGTGCGATGTGGTCACAGCACAATGTCCATTAGCCGCTGGAAAGTCGCCGGGGCTCCGTGCAGCCCAAAGGGGAGGACCCGGTATTGCCAGTGGCCATCCGCAGTGCTAAAGATCGTCTTTGGTCTCGCCTCTGGGGCCAGGGTGACTTGCCAGTACCCCTTGGGCAGGTCTAGGGTGGATATGAAGCGGGCCTTCCCCAACCGCTCCACTAGCAATTTTATTACCTTGTGCGCCGGCTGGTGGTCCGTCGCGATACTGTCCTCTTTAAAGAAGAAGAGCTAGATATATAGATTAGTATATAAATTATATCTATAATACAGTGCATCCGGAAAGTATTCACTGCGCTTCACTTTTCCCACATTTTGCTATGTTACAGCATTATTCCAAAATGGATTAAATTCATTATTTTCCTCAAAATTCTACAAACAATACCCCATAATGACAACATGAAAGAAGTTTGTTTGAAATCTTTGCAAATTTAGTCAAAAATAAAAAACAAAAAAAGCACATGTACGAAAGTATTCACAGCCTTTGCTCAATACTCTGTTGAAGCACTTTTGGCAGCAATTACAGCCTCAAGTCTTTTTGAGTATGATCCTACAAGCTCCACACACCTATTTCGGGGCAGTTTCTCCCATTCTTGTTTGCAGGACCTCTCAAGCTCCATTAGATTGGATGGGGAACGTCGGTGCACAGCCATTTTCAGATCTCTCCAGAGATGTTCAATCGTGTTCAAGTCTGGGCTCTGGCTGGGCCACTCAAGGACATTCACAGAGTTGTCTTGTAGCCACTCCTTTGTTATCTTGGCTGTGTGCTTAGGGTCGTTGTCCTGTTGGAAGATGAACCTTAGCCCCAGTCTGAGGTCCAGAGTGCTCTGGAGCAGGTTTTCATCAAGGATATCTCTGTACATTGCTGCATTCATCTTTCCCTCAATCCTGACTAGTCTCCCAGTTCCTGCTGCTGAAAAACATCCCCACAGAATGATGCTTCCACCACCATGCTTCACTGTAGGGATGCTATTGGCCAGGTGATGACTGGTGCCTGGTTTCCTCCAGACATGACACTTGCCATTCAGGGCAAAGAGTTCAATTTTTGTGCAATCTTTGGTCTGAGAGTTCTTCAGATGCCTTTTGGCACACTCCTCTATACAATCCTGTCTCGGAGGTCTACAGACAATTCCTTGGACTTCATGGCTTGGTTTGTGCCCTGACATGCATTGTTAACTGTGAGACCTTATATAGACAGGTGTGTGCCTTTCTAAATCATGTCCAATCAACTGAATTTACCACAGGTGGACTCCAATCGAGTTGTAGAAACATCTCAAGCATGATCAGTGGAAACAGGATGCACCTCAACTCAATTTTGAGTATCATGGCAAAGGCTGTGAATACTTATGTAAATGTGCTTTTTTGTATTTTTTTTTTTAACAAATTTGCAAAGATTTCAAACAAACTTATTTCATGTCATTATGGGTATTGTTTGTAGAATTTTGAAAATAATGAATTTAATCCATTTTGGAATAAGACTGTAACATAACAAAATGTGGAAAAAGTGACGCTCTGTGAAACCTTTCCGGATGCACTGTATATATAGAAAAAATATTACAACACAGTGAAATTCTTTTTTCGCATAGCCCAGGTTGTTAGGAAGCTGGGGTCAGAATGTAGGGTCAGCCATGAGACAGCAGTCCTGGAGCAGAGAGGGTTAAAGGGCTTGCTCAAGGGCCCAACAGTGGCAGCTTGGTGATGTTGGGGCTTGAACTCCCAACCGTCTGAGCAGTAACCCAGAGCCTTAACCATTGAACCACAACTGCCTATAGCTTTCACTGCCTATAGCTGGCTCATAATAAGACCTTTATTGTTCTGATTTTGCATTATATTCAATTCAATTAAATTGTTTATTCTCAAGATTCAACATCAGGCCTTAGAATGTCACTATAAATGACTACTGAATAAAGCATTTTTTAAAATTATTATTCCTTTCCTCTCTGTACCAGTTTACATGTTAAAACGATCATCCATGGTAAATAGAGTTTATGTTAAATGTTTGAGAATTCTTTTAACCTTAAACTAAAATTACAAATATTTGATAATGGGATCAAACATGAATAAATGTATGTGGGAAGAAGCGAATGTATTGTGGAAGCACCTTCAATATATAAAGTGTGTTACTAAATAAATTACACTTCACACTCTGCCTGTCCTTGCTCTGTTTGCATGAACCCGAGGTGGCCGATGATAACGCTGAAGTACTTACCCAGAAAGAATGACAAAAATGGCTATTCAATATTGACTAGCTCTGAATCATTGCACATAGTTTATATAGATTTTTCCATTCACATTGTCTCCAACTTCTACTTTTGTACTATAAGTGAGTAGTGGTTACTCAGTGGATCTTAATTAACAATAAAGAATTCTGCACACAGCACAAGTAAACAGCATGACACGATTGTGTGGTTTTTAGAAACCATCCTCATTTATTTTACATGTCACTCTTTTTAACTTTGAGAAACATGTAAATCCTTGTGTACTGTATGTTTAGATTAGAGATGCACATCTTTGGGCCTGTATGATCAGCACAGATTGATGATATCTCAGTAAACAAAGAAAGGTTAAATTACATACTGTATGACACTAAGCAAGAGTTAAGCAACAGGAAATTTCTATAAGAAAAATGAAATATACCATTGTAACCTCACAGCTCCAGGGTTCCCGTTTCGATCATGAGCTCAGATTACTGATTATATGGAGCTCTCCTCAGTCTGTTCTACATGTTCTCCTCCGTCTGTGTGAGATTTCTCCAGGTTATTCAGTTTCCTCTCACCTCACAAAAAACATGCCAGTAAAAAAAGAAAGTGTGTAAATGTGTGTGCAATAGACTGGTGTTGCCTTCAGACTGTTTTCCTGCCTCATGCCCAGTGTTTCTGGCATTGGCTCTGGATCTAGTGCAACCCTATCCAGGATAACAAGGTTACTGAAGATGAATGAATAAAAAAAATTAAAAAAGGAAGCCACTGACTGATAAACCAATATACACTGATCAGACATGACATTAAAACCACTGACAAATGAAGTGATGGTTTGGTGCAAAGCCAACAACCTCTGGAGCAATGTGAAGAAAACAACGGAAATGCTTGTGGGTTTCAGGAAAGTCACTAGGAGCCTTCCCGCTCATCGGAGGAACAACTGTCGAGGTCGTCCTCAGCTTCAAACACCTGTGGATACACATCAATAACAACCTGACCTGGCACAACAACTCCATCAGCTTAATAAAGAAGGCCCATCAAGGACTACTTCCTGAGGAGACTCAAGCGGGCTGGCCTAGGTACCATAGTCCTCACATCCTTCTACAGGTGCGTAGTGGAGAGCATCCTTACATCATGTGTCACCGTGTGGTAAAAAAACCGCTCTGCTGCAGATCAGAAGGCTCCGCAGCGTGTAGTTATGTCTGCACAGAGGATTATGAATAACATTGATTATTTTGTTATAATGTCACCAGAAAAGTCTTGTGTGGTGCTCCCAGTATGCAGTGGTTAGTACCTACCGGTCCAAGGAAGCACAACCAGTTAACCAACGACAGGGTCATGGTTGCCCTAGGCACATTGGCTTAGACTGCTGTCTATGGCACTGCGTAGACATAGACCGGTCAGAGTGTCCATGCTGACCTCTGTCCACTGCCAAAAGTGCATACAATGGCCACGTGAGCATCAGAACTTGATCATAGAGCAATGGAAGAAAATGGCCTGGTCTGATGAATCACATTTTCTTTTACATCATGTGGACGGCCGGGTGTGTGTGCGTCGCTTACCTGTGGAAGAGATGGCACCAGGATGCACTATGAGAAGAAGGCAAGCCGGCAGAGGCGTGTGATTTTCTGGGCAATGTTCTGACTTAAAGGATCTCCTGATAACATCTTGGTGCCAGATACCACAGCACAGCTACAGAGGTCTTGTGGAGTCCATGCCTCGATGAGTCAGAGATTTGACAAAGGGGGTGATATTAGGCAGGTGGTTTTAAATGTTATGGCTGATAAGTGCATGTATTTCAACAATTTATGCAATATGAACGAAGATCATAATTGAAAAAATAATACACTTGCATGTTATTGTAAGTAATGCAATAATCTGGTTAAAAAAAATATTGTCAGGCAATAAATATTGTAATTCATACATTTTCTACCCCACTTATCTTTTCAGGGTCGTGGGGAACCTAGAGACTATCCCAGGAGGCATGGAGCACAAGGCACGGTACACCCTGGACAGGGTGCCAATCCATTGCAGGGCACAATCACATACACATTCACACACCCATTCACACACTACGGACACTTTGGACACGCCATTCAGCCTACCATGCAAAACCCCCGCAGCACGGGGAGAACATGCAAACTCCACACACACGGTCACGTTGGGAATCGAGCCCCTGACCCTGGAGGGGTGAGTCGACCCTTACCACTGTGCGCCCCTAAATATTGTAATTAATAATTTTAATAAAATTTTGTACAACTAGGAACGACAGTACTTTGTAAAATTGATAATTGAGTACTTGTAGTGAAAAGATCAAAAGCTCATCACCCAGGCGAACTCAACGTTTAAAAATGTTGGTGTATAATTGATTATTGTAACACTTTAATGATATTCTCCAGCAGTTCTGGATTGTATAACGGAGTTCGGCCACTAGGTGTCACCATAAACCTTCCGGTTACAACAGTTTACAGCTTTTTGTTTAATATCGGCGTCATATACACAATGTATACAGTTAAATAAACACTGTAAATAAATACAATAATACGCTTCATTACTAGCATAATACCGGTGAACTTAGTGAAATGCGGCGCTGTGCAGATTAGAGTACAACTTTTTCTTATAGACGGCACTGATCTTTTCCCGGGAAAACTCATACCACGTGTCTTCATAGCGGCCCACAGGTCCTCGTGCGCTTTCGTCTTCTCTTTTTTATTTCTTTCCTACCCGACTTCGTACAAATCCCACCTTCTCTTTTATGATTGACTAAAAGTCCCTTCTCGTAACCAATACGCTGAATTGACACTAGCGCTGTCCAATCGGCAGACGGCTCGTGAGTTCGAACTCCTAACGCAGAAGGCGGAATTCTCTGAATGCGGGTGGAGAAAAAAAAATTACTCGCTACATGCGGGTGGGTAAATTTCAAGATGGCGGCGCCGCATTGCTACACACGGAGGAATTTAAACACCGGTTTCAACGAATTCGTAACACCAGAAGCTTTCCCAGACGCCCAGGTGTGATTTAATATAAGTTCTAACAATATGTTCGGACAGGAAACCGTCGTCGTGACCGTTAATGCACGTTAAAGTCGTGTCTCAGTATAAACGTGGACCTGGGCCACGTGGACGTGAACTTACCGTAAAACTCACTAGTGTCGCGTTTAAATTGAAATTGTGTTTATTTCATCACCGGACATGAAAGTATTTATGTATTATGGAGTTGTTTCGATGGTAGTGGAAGTTCTAGGGACACAGAGCTAGGTGCTGAATTAACTAAAGGTAGTATATATTGTAAGGTGGCGTCACACATCAAACCGGAAATGAGTAGCGGTGTGCTTCTTACTGAAAGTAGCAGTACTACAAGTGAACCGACTTCACACAGTTTACACTCCCTGCTGGCTTTACATCCTAATTTGCAACGAATATTATCACCAAAATGACTCCCATGAGTCCTACAGCACAGGGAAAGTGATCTGGGAGCATATAGTTCTACACTGGATAATTCATGACTGTTAATGTTTGCTTGCCTGTTAATATTTTCCTGTGTTATCGTTTGTTTCTATATCAGTTATATATCCGTTTGTACAAGTATCCTTAGGTGTGAGAATCCCTAAATAAATAAAATTATTGGTTTAAAAAAAACCACAAAAAAAACCCAAAAGAACACAGACACTGAAGAATTGGACGCTTCCCATAATATACAGCATTCCCACTTTCTGTGGAAGTGAAATTGCTCCACCTGGTGGCTGTGCTTAAAGCTACAACTTAAATCAGATATAACTTGATTTGAAATAAAGTCGGTGTTAGTGGTTAGCATGTCCGCCTCACACCTCCAGGGTCCGGGGTTCGAGTTCCTCCGGGGCCATGTGTGTGTGGAGTTTGCATGTTCTCCCCGTGTGTCGGGGGTTTCCTCCGGGTACTCCGGTTTCCTCCCCCAGTCCAAACACATGCATGGTAGGTTGATTGGCGTGTCTAAAGTGTCCGTAGTGTATGAATGTGTGTATGAATGTGTGTGTGATTGTGCCCTGTGATGGACTGGCACCCTGTCCAGGGTGTACCCCGCCTTGTGCCCGATGCCTCCTGGGTTGGCTCCAGGTTCCCCGTGACCCTGATAAAGGAGTAAGCGGTTGAAGATGGATGGATGGATGGATTTACTATAATAATGATCCACTTCCATCTCACACATGAATGAATAACGAATAAAATAAATACGAGTCCCACCCTTTTTGAAACATGTTATATTTGAGAATTTCTTGTTCATCAGGTATTTTAAAGACTCTTAAGTAGTGATTTCAAATAAAATGTTACTTTAATTTACTGGAAAAGGCCAACTTACACTGGTAGCACTTCTAATTTTTGTTATTCCTTTCTGTGCTTTAAAAAATGTGGTGGTTTTTTTTTTTTTTTTTATTTATACAAATGTCTATCTGTTAGTTATTGTGTAAGGAATGATATACTAGGAGGCATGCTGTTCTAGGAAAATAATCAACTAGAGGATGGTGTGGTGTTGCTCAGAGTGACAGTTAAAGTAAGTCAAAGCATTTCCACATGCACAGGGTGTCCGCACAAGACAAGGGTAAGAGCAGGGGTGCACACACTTTTTTGACTTCCGAGGTACTTTTAACATGACCAGACAAAGAGATGTACCTACACTAAAAATGCGAGAGATATATATATACCGTATTTTCCGCACTATAAGGCGCAGTCTCAATTACAGGGTCTATTTCTGTACTTGACCAATACATAAGGCGCACCGTGTTATAAGGCGCATACGGTTGTTACGCCAACCAAAGTCGCACAACATTTTACAGATTTTAGAACTCAGTCCACACATAAGGCGCACCGGATGATTAGGCGCACGGCCGATTTTTGAGAAAATGTAAGGCGTTTAGGTGCGCCTTATAGTGCGGAAAATACGGTATATATATGTATATGTCACAAAATCTTTAACGTCCTGTAGTCACTGTGTTAATCACAGACAGTAGTGTTAGCTGTTATTCGTTCAGCCACACAACCTGCTTTTCCTGTGTTCACGTGTACCTAGGCAACTCGGATTTAGGATTTGTTTTGGTTGTTGCATTTTAAGAGATACAAGGTTCCTTTCATAGGTCTGGAGAAGTGTGGAATTAAAATGTCCAGATCTGGAGGAGTATAAAAATACAGATAACGTTTAAGACAAAGTGTAGAGGTCCGTTGTGAAAGTAACACCGATGTACAAATGTCTGCAGACTGTCTCTAGAAATTCCCTTTTTTGACACAGTCTTCCTAATGCATAATACATTTAATGTTTTCCAAACATTTTGTGAAATTAGCAAAACACTGATTGTAGAACGTGTGGAAAATTATTATTATTTTAAATCTGGAAATGTGCCAAAAAAGTCCGGTATTTTCTCTCAGACAGGAAATGCTTTTGTGTGTGTGTGTGTGTGTGTGTGTGTGTGTTTCAGAAGCGGTGTTTTAATAATTTTTTTCTTGTGGCGGTCTGGTGAACGTTTTGTCAGTATATCGTTTATTATAGCTATATCTTTCCAACTCGGTTCATTGTGCTACCAGGGGCTTTGGCAAAGCTGAGCAGATTTAAATTACATGAGATTAGAAACCATATTGAGTCACAGCATTTTCGCAACATTGATTTCGTAGTGTTCTTAAGTACACAATAAAACCCGTCATAACAAGCAATAAAGGTCAAGCGTCTGCTAAGTGAATAAATGTAAATGTAAACGGGTAGTTGTAAATAGAATCTGTATAACAATCCAAACTGAAAGGAAGAGTCAAAGTCAGACAGACAAAAGGTCAAACGATTGGGCAAATTTTAGAACTAGGAAAAAAGTGGAGTAAAGCAAAGTAATGGGTGCCGAAATGGAAGTAGGTGGGTAGGAGAGATGTAATGTATGGAATGGATTTGGAGTTGTAGCTCCTGGATGGGTGGTGAAGATGGATGTGACGAAACCAGACCTGAGCAACACATGATGTATATCATGATAAGAAACCGCCAGCAAAACAGTAGTGTTGCGTTAAAAATGAACCTGGTTTTCTTTTCACTGTTTATTATTAATTTTTTTAAAGAAATTAAAAATGTTAACTTTGTCAAATATTAAATATAAAAATTGTTACCCACAATACATAAAGTATATTGTGATATAATTTACCACAGCATCAATATTATATTTTTCAGCTCTAATTCACAACAGCTATCAGGATTTTGCTGTGGTCTAATCTTTCCCATTTTTGTGAAGGTTGGATCTCTTAAAAGCCATACTCTTGAATTTGATGATGGTGCTTTGGGATGTACTTCAAGCGCCTTTCATAGCAGCCTGGAACCTTCCATTTTATCCATCTTTGAGGATTCATCTGCTGAAGAGGTGAGGAAAGAGATCCTTTATGCATACAGTTTAGAAAAAATAGCCATTATTTTGGGGTTTTTATTGTAAAACCCGTGTTTACACTAGTGAAAGGCAACCATTTCTATATGAAAGCTGTAATTCTGTTTTCAGAGTTTTTGTTTTCAATTGTTGGCAAATGTTTGACACTTTAAAAAAAAATTTAGGCAAAGATCCAGATTGATGAGGAAAGTGAAGCATCGCTGCTATCTGCTTTCTCCGAGATGCTGGACAGCGTAATCGAAGACACCCTGTCCCCTTTTGACACACTTCCTGACTCAAAACTTTTTATGGGTCAAAGGTGTCTGGACTCCAGAGTAAGATTTCTAACTATTCCATTGTATTTTAGCCTTTTTTGTTAATGCTTTGAATTTATTACGTAAACATGTCGTGTGTAGGCGTGCCTTTTGAGAATTGAGTGTTCCAGCATTATAGATCTTTTCTATATCTCCATCACAGGTGAGGTTGCATGGTCTGGACAGAGAAGCAGTTCCTCGGGTCACTAGATCCTTCACACCCTCGAATTCAAAAGTAAGAATGTGCATCTTATTCATTTTGTTCATCTCATGCATGGTTAATTGTCACTATCCATTTTAAGGTTAAGATCTCATAGAAGCAACAACAGGTAAAGAACACATCTAATTGACACAATTTCTCACTTATTGCACATATAGTTGATCATCCAAGACATGCTTGGTGTCCAAAGATTGTTTCCTTAATTGTTCATTGAAGCCATGAGACCATTTAAGTTTGTCTAACTTTTAACCAAATCTTCATACAGTCGCTTTAAGTCTTTGTGACGTTACTGAGAAACTTTATACAATTAAAACACCTTTACAGTGACACATGTAGCCTCTTAACTCCAAATTGTTCTTTTAACCTGTACATTGTGTTAAGTTGTACCCCTTTTGCTTTTGAACAGGCAGAGGGCCTGCATTCAGACAGGCAGTTGAGACCAAGAGTCCGTCGCAGGACCCAGACTGCCACCCTACAGAGAAGTGATGGTGAGGAGGAGGACCTCAGTGAATCCCGGAGACGCCCTGTGAGAATCTTCCGCATTGAGTCTGACCCAGAAATGTATGACGACGAGCAACAGGACGGATTCGTAACTGTATCACTGGTGGACCTGGTCAGACACATGCATCCATACAGCCTCAGAGTAGCCGTGGATAAAAAAGAAAGTCTCAGGGATGTTGAGGCGCTTCAGGAGGAGGATGTGTTTGTAGATGTTGTGGGTGATGACGACACAGAGGAGACATCTTTGGGCATGCCTGTGGCCAGCACTCTGAGCAATACCTCTCATCTGGGTTCAGAGCAGATAGTTCCCCATGCAGTATCCAGTCCTGTTCATAACTCCAAGGTGTGTCAGGAGGATATGCTGAAGATGTGCTCGCACAACTCTGGGGAACAAAAAGAGGAGGATACCACTCAGAGTGTCCTTGCTAAGGCGGGTAGGTCCGGGAGAATGAAGAAGAAGGTGAGATTTGCCCCTGATTTAGCATCTATTCATGTGTACCAGGTTGAAGATGAAGCACACGAATGTGATGTCCAAGATGCCTCAACTTCAGCAGACCACACAAGTGACCTCCAAATGGCAGATTGTGATTCCCAAACCTCAGCTTTTAGTGGGAACTTGACCGAGGTAGCAAAGAAGCCACCATCTCAAAATGGCAACGCAAAACTCAAAACACTCAGCCTTCAGGAATACCGTCTTCTCCGACAGAAGAAGCTCCCAAAGGAAGAGAGAAAAACAGACTACAGAACCAAGTGGCCTTCAGTACCCGAGACCCCTAAAGAGCTCCCTCCCATTCCTTGTATACCAGGTTACAACTCATCTCAGGTTATCGTTCAAAATCCATCTTCTAACACCAAGACCTCAACTCTAGGAGCATTGGCCAAGTCTAGAAGAAACCTTCACCTGCCCGTGAAATCCCTCTCAAAACAAAAAGCATTAATCAGAAAGCCTGTGCAAGCTGTCGACCCACCAAACCCTGTCACTGTGTCCTTTCAGCCAGATGCAAAGATCTTACCACCTCAATCTGAGGAGCAAAATGTTATGCAACAGGAAATTGGAAAGTCCCATGCAAACCAGACAAATCTGAACCATCCTGCATCAGTACAGGACTCAGACATTCAGAAACAGCCCAGTTCTGTCACTCAAGAACAGCCGTCGATAGTTTCACCTGAGGATTCCCAAAGTGCTAAAGTTAAGCAAACAAAGTGTTCCCTAACAATTTCTGGCATTGTTAAAACCAACATTGCTGCTCCATCTTCACCTGTGTCAGTTACACCAGTGCAAGGGTCTCAGGAAAGTCTACCTCGAGTGCAGATACGAGTGGGCAACCAGTCTGCAGAGGAGAAACGACAAGAATCTATTGGAGAAATAGGTAATTTAAGCAAATGAGTGGTCCAGTAGGATATTCAAATCAGGGGTGGACAAATAACTTCCTAGACATTCACTCAAACCTTTTGTTTCATATCAATCTATTAGTGTAAGAATGTACACTTTGGAGCAGATATATACAGTATAAATGGGCGGCTGTGGCTCAGTTGGTAGAGCGGATTGTCCACTAATCCACTAATCGTGGGGTTGGTGGTTCGAATCCCGGCCCGGGTGATCCCATGCCGAAGTGTCCTTGGGCAAGACACTGAACCCTAAGTTGCTCCCGATGGCAAGCTAGCACCTTGCATGCAGCTCTGCTCCCATTGGTGTGTGAGTGTGCTCTCATTTGTAAGTCGCTTTGGATAAAAGCGTCTGCTAAATGAATAAATGTAAATGTAAATAAATCTGCTAGATTGTAAATCATGCATTGTAGTTTGTGAGAAATTTATATCAAGGACTAGTCACGGTTTTCAGATAATTCCACGATGTTGCCATCTTTTTTTTTTGACCTCACACCATAAGCACAAGTACAAAGTCACTTCATGATTGGTCAGAGTTAAAAAAATGTATTATCTCTGCTGACCTCTCGCATGTCTCAAATTCAAGCAGACAGCACCCCATTTCTTTGACATGCTATACAATTTACCAAGATTGGATCATACACTGCAAGCAGTGACATCAATGATTTCTGATGTTTCTAAAACATCTTTGAGAGCTCACAATTCAGGCTAACAATGCACATTGTATGCTTACTCTAATCATGAACCTTGGCATTAAGGCTTGACCAGTATGAAAATGTCATCAATACAAATACCAGTTTTGATAATCTAAGAATTTCAATAAAGTAGTCCAAAGTCAAATAAACAGTAGAAGCAGGCATGTTGTGTAAATACATTCTTATATTTTCTCCTTAATTAGGAATAGAGGCTACTGATGTAACCAGTCTTCTGGAACAATTTGAGACACAGGGTAAGTTCTACAAGTGTCCACAATCCTTATTGAAAATAAATTATGTTGATACTATTTGCCTTTTGTGCATGGCACATTGGTGGTATGTACTTTACCTTTATGTCTTTAATATTTACTGCAGGATGTAAGTATCTACACCAGCGCTCGATTTCTGTCTAACGCTATAAAACTAGTCATTAAATCCTAATTCAGCTGCTAAGAAAGTTGTGTTCGATTTCCTCCCTGCAATAATCTTGCCTGTAATGACTCTTTAATGACTTAATAGCTTGGGGAAAGCAGAGCTCATAACTGTGGCAAATTGCCTCGTGTTTTCAGCCAACAAAGATAAGAAGTTGTCATGGCAGTGATTATACAGTTCAGGAAAACGAATCCCATGGAGAGGTGAAAGGGTCAAAAGTGAACGTTGTTGTCATGTAACTGCCTCACTGAACATTTAAGTGAAAAATAATGTAATCTAATATATATTTTGTAGAGTAACGCTATATGTTAAATATGGTAGCGGCTCTTTAATGTTTGGGACTGTTTTTCTGCCAGAGGATCTGGACATTATGTTAGGATGCGTTTCATCATGGACTACCAAATATCAACAGATAATAAGTGAAAGCCTGACTGCCTCTGCCAGAAAGCTTAAAATGGGCCATGGTTGGATCTTCCAGCAGGACAATGATCCAAAACACATCAAAATCAACACAAAAATGGTTTACTGACCACAAAATCAAGGTCCTGCCATGTCCATCCCAGTCCCCTGACTTGAAACCCATAGAAAACTTGTGGGGTGAACTAAAGAGGAGAGTCCACCAGAGTGGACCTCAAATTTTGAAGGATCTGGAGAGATTCTCTATGGAAGAATGGTCTCAGATCCCTTGCCATGTATTATCCATGAGAGCAGAGTATTTTTTGTAATTTTTTGGACAAAACATCAAAAGGTTCAACAATAAAGTCAATTATTTCACAGCCTTCTTTGTTCATATTTACCAAGGGTGCCAATATTAGTGGAGGGCACTTTATTATTGTTATTTTTAAATAATGGCAATAAAAGTCACTTTTTATCCCAAAGTTTGAGTTGTAGAGGTATGAAGGGACAAAAAGTTGTAGTTACTACTGTCAGTAAACGTCCTAAGAACTGCTTGAGTCCTGGGTCACTCCAGTCAATAACTTATTAGTAGTTGTTTCTCCACACCATCTGAAGGGGAGCTAGCTAAGAGTCTAATGAACAAAATGTAGGAGTGACACAGGATTTGGTTTTGTACTTTGTTTGTGACTGAGACATGTGTCCATAGAACAATATCACTAACTAAATTATGTGTATATCTCCAGGATTCACTCCTCCTGCAACTCCTCCCCATCAGATCTGGAAGCCCTTAACACCTACTCTCAAAGCAAAGCAACACGAAGCCACTAAACCATCTCCCAGCAAAACCATCCAAATCATTGAGCCTAAGCCACTGCCACCCAGTAGGATTCAGTCAAAGCCCCAACCTACAACCTCCATCCTTGCCCCGAGTCTGTTTCTAGCATTTATTGACCATGACTACTGCGCCACTCAGGAGTTCAAACTCGGCAAAAAGAGAGCACTTTCTGATGTCTATATGCACAACAGATCTAAAGAATCAAGGAATCATTTGAGCCATATGCCCATGGATAACAGGACTTGCTGTGAGGCTGGGCGCCTCTCTGGCTCTGTTCTGCTGTCCCCAGACAGCTCCCCCTGCAGGTTGGAAGCCAGAAGAATGGGTGAATATACGGAAGCAGAAGCAGTTAGGCGTTCCCGCTATTCATCTTCCCCGAGTCCTCCAGCTAGAGGACGGGCAAGGAGGCGGCATTACCGTGGGAGGTATCATCATTCTGACTCCAGTTCAGTGTCCTCTTCCCGTTCTCCTTCCTGCTCTTCATCAGCTTCCTCATGTTCACCACCCAGAAAGAGGTAAATACATGATGTTCGCAAGACCTTAAAAAGTCTTCATTTAAGGCATTAAGTGTAAAATTGTGTTAAATGCAACTACACATGGTCTTACATTTTCACAAGTTCATATAGTCATAAATGAATGCTTTATCTAAATCTGTCTTCACCCACACACAATAGTACAGCAGAAAATGAATTTTAAAAGTCCAAAAAGGTGCACCATTTGTTTTCATGTTAAATGTTACATATTTCATATTGGGTGTGATGATTTGAATGTTTCTGTTGCAGCCAGCAGTTTCAGCTAATAGAGGCATCCACTTCCACTTGCAGAAGCAAGTGGTCACATGACCTTTAATAGCAACACATTTGTCTAACACATCTGCATCTGTTTTTTTTTATTTTTTCGCTCCCAGGTACAGATCACAGCACTCGGAGAGCAGTTCAAGCATCTCGTCCTGCTCCAGTTTACAGTCACTGTCCCCCTCTCCGATCCGAGGACAGCGACGCTGCTACCGTCGATCACAATCCAGATCCTTCAGTCGCTCGCGATCCCATTCCCACTCTCCGCAACCAGACTGGAGGCAGAAGTGGAGCAGATGGAAGAGGTCAGCGTACACTTGTTGTGATTTGTCCTGCATTTCTAATCTGCATTGTCGACAATATTTCTCTTTAACACCACTTTCTTCTGGTGACCTTGCAGGCAGAGGGAGTACTATCATCCGAGTCGAGGGGAAGATGCTTTCATGGCGGCCAAGCAGAAAGCTATTGTAAGTACTAATTGATAAAAGTATTTAAAACCTGCTCAAACAGAATGTGGTAATGCATTCATGTGGAAAAAATAAGTACATCCCATGTGAACTGTTGGCTTTTTTGACATATTTGGATAAGCAAACATTTGATCCTCTTTGAAACAGTTCCTATTAATAAAGGTGATGCACTTTGACACATGACACACAAAATTGACATTTTGTAGTAATTTTTACAATTTAAATGAACAAAAAACAGATCAGTCAAATCTACATTTATCACACCTTCAATTCCACAAAATTAGAATCCAGTGTCCAAGATTGGGTGCCAGTCATTAGAACCTGCTTAAGGAGTGCAGGTGGAACCTGTTTTAATTATACCCCGCTCATATCTAGTGTCTGGTGTTCCCTTTGTTATTGAGGTGTGTGTGGTGTCATCATGCCAAGATCTAAAGAGTGCTGTAAGGCCGTTATGGAAAGGCCTAGTCAATGTCCGGATTTGAATCCCATTGTAATGTTGCAGGGGGATTTGAAACGGGCCGTACATGCAAGAAAATCCTCAAACATCTTGCAGCTGAAAGAATATTACATGGAAGAGTGGTCAAAAATTCCAGCAAGCCTGGTGGATAAGTATGCAAAATGCCTACAAGAAGTTATTTCTGCTAAAGGGGGCAATGCTAGCTTCTGAGTCCAAGGGTGTACTTATTTTTTCCACAGAAGAATATCACATCTGTTGATATTTCTGTTAAATAGATGATTGAAAAAGTTAATTTCTTTGGGGTTTTGTTGAAGTATATCAACTTTATTAATAGGCACTGTTTCAAAGTGTTTGCTTGTCCGAATATGTAAAAAAAAAAAAAAAAAGCCAACAATTTCCATGGGGGTGTACTTATATTTTCACATGACTGTTTGCGTGATGCTTTCTCTCTTTCCCTGCAATAATTATGTGACCACAGGATGAACGCAGGGTGGTGTATGTGGGAAGAATACGTGGCACGATGACCAAGGATGAGCTCAGGGAGCGCTTTGCACTGTTTGGGAAGATTGAGGATTGCACCGTCCACTTCAGGAGTCGTGGGTAAGATGTACACTTGAACATCAACCTCTTTGAGGTCTGGAAACAGTACATTTGCCATAGTATCACATCTGCGACCTCCTGTTCAGTCCACATCACTTGTGTTCCATAAAAACTACCGACAGCCTGCTTCAATTTTATCAAATGCATTAATTCCTGTATGTACAACAGTTCCAGTGGAACATGGAGGGTGGGGAAAGTTATAATTATACAGCTGTAATGTGGCATGAGAGGGTGGGGCAGTGAACAAGATGTTAGACTTATGAATATGGAGTATTCTGGATTCTACATATAATCTTTCTCTTGTCATGATGGAGTTTTCACATATAAGTAAATCTTATAACATATCTGATGCGATCTTTTTTTTTTTCTTCCCATATCTTCCACGTATAGCGACAACTATGGATTTGTTACATATTACAACACAGACGATGCATTTGCTGCCATAGAGAAAGGGAAAAAGTTGAGGCAGCCGGACGAGCTCCCATTCGATATTTGCTTCGGTGGGAGACGACAGTTCTGCCAGTCAAACTACTTGGATTTAGGTTTGTGTGCCGTCTTCTCTCCACTGCGTCCTAAAAAATCTGTCAAGTTATCCCAGTATTAGCTTGAGCGAAAGAAAAATGCAAAAGTCTGTTGTGCTATTTAAAAATGTGTATTATGCCTTTAACAAGCTTCGCTACAGTGCTTTGAAAAAGTATTTGCCCCACATCCTGATGTCTTGTTTTTGTCTATATTTCATGATGTATAGTTTTAGCTCTTCAAAGTATAACATAAAACAAAAGCAACCTGAGTAAAGACAAAATACAGTTTGTAAATGATAGTTATTTATTGAAGCAAAAATCTGTTCTTCAGATTCTAACCGTGACATGGACCCAGCCACAGGAAGGAGCAAGGATAACGCACTCGACTTTGACACTCTGCTGAAGCAAGCCCAGCGAGGACTAAAGACGTAGCACAGTCCTCCAGGACGATGTAGGAATGGACTGTAGGGTTGAAAAATAAATATGGAGCATGTTCGACACAAACCAAGCAATTACCTCAGAACTCCCAAAGAGCTTGCACTTACACTTACACTAAATATAACTTAATATGTAGCATTCATATTTGACAAGTAAAAAAACCTTCTGTTGAAGTGCATATAATAGAGTAAAAAGTTTGAAGTATATAAAAGCAGAAAAGCATTAAAGGATATTTAAAAAAAAAAAAAAAAAAAGCATCATAATTTAAGTGTTTTCGATAATGACCATATTACGAAGTCATTTTTTTTTTAAGTTGAAATGAAAAAGGGTGGATGTTTTTGTTGAATAAAAAAAATAATGATTGCACATCATTCTTTTGTATTGTTTGTTTAGAACATGTTTAGAATCATTTCCACATTTGGTTAGTTATTTTCTCTCAGAATTATGTGGTGGGGTGTTTAATTTTAATTTTTTTTAATAGTTAATGAATCTGAAACATAAAGAAAGTTACCCACCTTGAGCATGTTCTGGTTAAGCTCGTTGTCATGTGACGCTGGTTCCTGATCCTCTCACAATACTGCAGTTGTGGCTTCTCATGACCTGACTCAGTCATACTGATACTTCTTCTATTTGGAGCTTCTGTACTTGACTGACTTTTTTTTTTTAATGCTCAAGTCTCACATGTATTTCAGTGGAGAATCGCACTGTGATACTGCAGACATGTTCCATAAGAACTGCTGCTGTAATTTGTAAGACTCTGATGCTCACAACGAACATTTTTAATTCAATGCGGCTAAATGTTATAGTATACAATTGTGGATGAGTAATAATTGATCATCTCATTATGGTTTATCACTCGTAAGAGGATGAGTTCACGTGGGAGTCTAAAGGTTTCTTCTCCATGCCATGTCAGAAAGTTATTACTTGCAACTGCAACTTTCATTGTTCAGTAGCGATCTAAATCACGTCCAGATTTTTGTAAATCTGCTTTGTGACGTGTGTGTGGAGTTTGCATGTTCTCCCCGTGTGTCGGGGGTTTCCTCCGGGTACTCCGGTTTCCTCCCCCAGTCCAAAGACATGCATGGTAGGCTGATTGGCGTGTCTAAAGTGTCCGTAGTGTATGACTGTGAGTGTATATGTGATTGTGCCCTGTGATGGACTGGCACCCTGTCCAGGGTGTACCCCGCCTTGTGCCCGATGCCTCCTGGGATAGGCTCCAGGTTCCCCCGTGACCCTGTAAAGGAGTAAGCGGTTGAAGATGGATGGATGGATGGATGCTTTGTGACAATGTGGATTAAAAAAGTCTTTTAACCTGACCACAGGGCAAAATCACTAATCATTCACGTGTCTTCGTGGGGGCACTTGTTGCCAGTCCTGCCTCCCTCTTTGATAATAATAATTAATAATATACAAGTAGGATAAAACACTCGTTTGCGTAATATTTACATTTATACCAGCTAATGGTTCTATAGTTGCCTTGATGTCATGAACGACTTCTCACTGTCCAATCAGCCGACTGCTTGTGAGTAGCCAATCCTAGTGCAAGAGGCGGGATATATCGGAATTTGGGTGGGAAACGTAGTGACGCATGCGCAGTCAGCTCGAGCAGTTTTTGGCTTCCCACGCCTGCTGCGTGACAGGTTTGGCGCATGCGCAGTCGGTGTAAATACAAAGTGCAATGAGGAACTGGGCAGATTATAAAAGCAGAAAGAAGAATGCATTGTAAACAGATGGAATGAGCTGGGTCAGTTGTCAGTACGCCTAGTTTTGATTTCTAACGCATTAACTAGAGAAGAAGAAGAAGTGCGTTTTGAAGTACAATATTTACTAATGCCATTTATTTGGTGTGTTTAAGACAAGCTGTGTCTGCATTGTTTAACACGTTTGCTAAATTAATCTGCTGTCAGAAGACACCGAGGTAGCAACGATGTCAAAGATGAGCACCAACCAGAGGATGTTCCTCAGTGGGGTTGTGGAAGGTGAGTGACATCTGGAGAAAATACTGTACTGTACTGTACTGTTGATGATCATATAATATTGGTTTAATAGAAACAAGTTACACAGATGGGAATTGGTTCATTAAGAGCTCTCTGTATGTACACTGACCTTTGATCTGATTTTCAGGGTTTTATGGGCGTCCATGGACTATGGAGCAAAGGAAGGAGCTGTTTAGGAGGTAGTAAAAGGTTTATGTGCTTTGATAATGTTCCTCATATTATGTCTCACCATGAACTTAGTTGACATTCGTTTTGATGCACCTGCCTTGTACCTTCACATATCCTGTTGAATACAGCATAAAGTACCCCCCCCCCCCTCAAACCCCATGAATTTAATTGGGATTAGACATCATGAATATATACACAAAGTAGCCAATAATAATGACGCGGAAGGGAAGAATCAATATAGTTTGCACAAGCAATAGTATTTACAAATAAAAAAAACTAGAATTGTGATTACAGGGCGGCTGTGGCTCAGTCGGTAGAGCGGGTTGTCCACTAATCCACTAATCGTAGGGTTGGCGGTTCGAATCCCGGCCCGGGTGATCCCATGCCGAAGTGTCCTTGGGCAAGACACTGAACCCTAAGGTGCCCCCGATGGCAAGCTAGCACCTTGCATGCAGCTCTGCTACCATTGGTGTGTGAATGTGATCTCATTAGTAAGTCGCTTGTAAATGTAAAATGATATTTCTGTAAAGCTGCTTTGAGACAACGTACCATTGTAAAAAGCGCTATATAAATTGATAAATTATTATTATTAATTGATTGCGTAAGTATTCGTCTCTGTTGGTGTGAATTCTCTCAATTAGTTCTGGTTCAGCCAGTTGCAATTGGAAGTTAAACTGAGGTCACTTGTGTGTAATTGAGAGATTGTTGATCTAAATGGTAAATGGCGCACTTGTATAGCGCTTTTAACCAAAGCGCTTTACACTGTGTCTCATTCACACATTCACACACCAATGGGAGCAGAGCTGCATGCAAGGTACTAGCCTGCCATCGGGGGCAACTTAGGGTTCAGTGTCTTGCCCAAGGACACTTCGGCATGTGGAGTCATCCGGGCCGGGATTTAAACCGTCAACCCTACGATTAGTGGACAACCCGCTCTACCAACTGAGCCACAGCCGCCCGTATCTAAACAAATCTGATCTAAACAAACAGCACTGTGAAAAACAATTCCAGGACCAAGTTATGTAATGGTATCGATCAGGATTTGGTTATTACAATCTTCAGTAACATCACTTATTTAAAATTAATGGAAAGAATATTGCAAAACCGCGACTCTGCCTAGAGGAGGACGTCCACCAAAAGTCAGTGATTGGATAAGGAGGGCATTAGTCAGAGAAGCAACAAAGAGGACAAGGGGACACCTGTAGGAGCTGGGAAGATCTACACCTGAAATGGAACACGCTGTTCACAAGGCAACTATATCCTAGACACCCGTGGGGGTTATTAAAACAGCTGAAGCACAACTTTCTATTATGGACTATTTCTATTCTATCGATGGTTTGAGTCGCTAATATGTTGAATTCTACAGAGATTGATGAATAATGTAGACACATTGGTAAACATTTCATTTCTGCATTCAGCAAACGTGTTTAAAAACTTTTCTTTGTCACAAAGTGCTGTTTGGTGGAAACTCAACACTTCTCGTCAACCTGAGAACACCATCCCTACAGTGAAGCATGGTAGTGTTGGCATTATGTTAAGCCTTACCCATTTACTCTTGGTTATTCTTCTCCCTAATTCCCTACGTACTTGTTCACAGACTTTTGGTGGGTGGAGTCATGGTTGTCCTATTTTCCGTCCAAGATTTAATAATGGATTTAATGATGTGGAAAAGATCAAGGGAGTAAATGCTTATGCAAAACACTGTATCTAGAAAGTGACCTATAAGGTATATTTGCCTGATAAAATTACCAATTACTGTAGCTAAAAGGGTAAAAACTAGAGATGCACCGATGTATCGGTCGATAAAGGCTATTATTCCCGCTATCGGCCGATAGTTTAAAAACATCCGATGATCAGGGCTGATTATATCCTGTCAATAAAAAGAGGGCAGAAAAACATCGATTTTGTAAAGATGTCTTGTGTGGAATGATCACTCTTTATAATCGGTTATTGGTATCGGCTGAGAAATTTAGTACTGGTGCATCTCTAATAAAAACCTTTTAAATTACTACAGAGTCTATAAGCTGTGTGTGTTTTAATAACCCAGGGAGCAAAAATGGGGATTGAACACATACCTTTATGCCCCAAAAGATGACTACAAACACAGGATGTACTGGAGAGAGCTGTATACCTCAGAGGAGGCAGGTACGAAACTTCTGATTATAGCTTTTCTTTAAAAAATATTATAAAGAAAAAATTAATAGCTGCGATAGTTATACTGGAATATGAATTGTTAGAAAAATATATTCTACATATTTTCTTTGTGGCATTAATGATGGGGTCAGAAGCATTCGCTCTGTTGTCGGGAGATGGTGGGTTGAATCCCGATAATGCCACAGTCATCCGTGGCTGGGAGTCCAAGAACTGGCTGTGATCTGAGTAGGAGGGATGGTATACCCTTTCTTCCCTGTCATTCAGAGCAAATCTAGCCAAGTGTGCAAAAGAGGGTAGGTGGTGATTTCCTCTAAGTTCATCTGTCTTATGCCACGCCATGAGCAGCAGTTTCAAAAAGATGCAACTGGCATGTCTCAGATGAAGTATGTGTTCACTTTCATCCGCTCCGTGTGATAGGGTAGGGTAGAGCTAGCTAGTGGGTGGGAATTGGCAAAAAAAAACAACCAAATTTGGAGAAAATGGGTGTAATAATCCAAAAATAAGGTGGGGTCAGTGATTTTCAAGTAATATTTCACTGTAATATTTGCTAGTACTCACATTTCGGCAGCCTTCTCTGTAGTGCCTCTGTAAACGTGATTAAGCAGGAGGCATCTCTGTTTGCCCGTTTATGTCGTGTTTTTACACACCGTGTGTTTTTGGGCTGTTCTTTTTGGGAGGGAACACTGAACAGGACGGTGTATATTTGGACAGTGAATTTCAAATTGGCTTACTTCAGCTGTAGTCCTCCTGACTAAAATTTTAAGCCAAACTTTGAACAAATGACAGTGATGTATAATGTAATAAGGAAACGACAGAATTCACACATCCCACCTTTTTTAGAGATAGGATTTTGTAATATAAAATTGTCTTTTGTGTTTTTGAAGAGCAACTGATCACACTCATTACTGCTGCGAAAGAACATGACATTGAGTTCATCTACGCCATCTCACCCGGGCTGGATATTACATTCTCGAACCCGAAAGAGGTTGCGGCTCTTAAGAGAAAGCTAAGTCAGGTAATATTTCAGAGATGTCATTAATTGATAGTATTTCATCACAAAGATACATTTAAGATTGGTAGGAAATTAGTTATTGTCATTGACTACGCTTACACGGACAGCAGTAATCTAATTATTGACCTTATTCTGAATAAGACAATATTCAGATCAAGGTGTTTACATGAGATGCTTTTGGAATACTCCTTTCATGTTCCTGTCTTACATGTTATAGACCATAGATCGATTAATGGCACGTCATTAAGTCACCGCCCCACGCCGTCTGACGTTCTCTCTAGAATATCACGTATCAACATGCAGTTCGTCTTCGTTATGGTACCGTAATTATTTGTCATGCCGTACATGCAAATAGACGACGGCTTGAAGACATTTGCTCCATCCAAAACCGCGTACTTACCGTCTATATAGTAGGCAAAATACATATCAGATACTATACAGTAGGTAAGTACGCGGTTTTGGACGCAGCCGTGCTCTCGTCAAACGTGTGTATACGTGTCCTGTCGCACAATGCCGTGAAAACTCCCACACGACGTTAATAGAGTGATTGAGGTGTGTACATGTCTGTAATACACTTTGATAATGCGACCTAAAATAGGAATACTCCACACGTGTTAATTCGATTTGTGTTTACTTCGAATATGACTTTTGTAATAATCACTGCTTACATGGTTGTTTCTTAATCAGAGTATTGTCCTTATCGGATTAATATCGGATTATTGTTGTCCATGTAATTTACTGAGTGTTTCATCGAGCAGCCGAATAATTTAATGTCTAATACCATTCCGTATTTGTCTCTGAGCTAAATGTAATGGAGGTGAGTGTGCATTTCTTGCATGGCAGGTGTGTGAGTTCGGCTGCAGATCCTTTGCCCTGCTTTTTGACGACATTGAGCCAGAAATGTGTGCTGCTGATAAGGAGGCCTTTAGCTCCTTTGCTCATGCACAGGTGTCCATCACCAATCAGGTGTATCAGGACCTGCAGGAGCCCCAGACCTTTCTGTTCTGCCCAACAGGTAACACTGATGCCTATTAATTGCAGTACTCTACCTGTAATAAGTATGTGACTACATAACAGTTTCTCAGAAGAATCTGGATGGACCTATAGGCAAAATGAAGAAAAGGAGCTTCCCTTCTTTTGATTTAACCACAGAGAAGGCAAACAACCTCCTCATCACCAACGTTAAACCAGTATTTCAGATTTGTTATAATATTTATTACTTTATTACTGATGATGATAAATCTACAGGGTAGTCCTTGCATGAGCAGCTTTTTTCCTCTTAAGCACAAGTACTTTTGTCTGGGGGGGAAAAAGAGCCTAGACTGAAAGCACCATTACTAATACTATAAGCAATGGACTTTACAAAAATAGGTAAACAGTTTTCTAAACACTGTTTTTTCCTTTTGTAGATTACTGTGCTGCATTCTGTACCCCTAATGTGAGCCAGTCTTCATATTTACACACTGTCGGAGAGAAACTCCTCCCTGTGATTGATATTCTCTGGACCGGTAAGATCCGAAGCTCTGTCCGTTTATCTCCAGTTACCGTATTTTCCGGATTATAAGACGCAGTCTCAATTACGGGGTCTATTTCTGTACTTGACCAATACATAAGGCGCATACGGTTGATACGTCAACCAAAGTCGCACAACATTTTTACAGATTTTGGAACTCAGTCCACACATAAGGCGCACCGGATTATTAGGCTCACGGCCGATTTTTGAGAAAATTGAAGGCTTTTAGGTGCGCCTTATAGTGCGGAAAATACGGTATTTTAAATATCCAGTACAGCACTCGCCTAATGACTCTGAATCTGAAGATCATAAAATGAATATTCAGATGCTAGATATGTTGAGTACTGTACTGGATGTGCCAGTGTAATCAGAATTTTACTTTACTACGTATTTTTGCCACTGATAAATGTCAAGACCAGAGAAAATCAGCCAAGACGCTTTTGGTGTGCAACGTTTGCATCTTTAGTTTTGTACTGGAGCCGTAAGCCAAGTGGCTGGAAGAACTGGCTAAAGAACCGGAAATCTGCCACACTTAAAATCCTTTCCTGAAAAGGTTTTCCAGTAACATGATTAGTTGATGTGACAAACTGTGATCTATAAACATTTAAAAAATATTCATCATGTGACTGGAAGATGTGGCATCATTGTTGGGGCAGCCATCTTGGATAACTGAAATCACTTTTTTTTTTCTTTGTGAATTTTATTATCATTTCTAAATAAAGATTCTTCCTGGCAAATTACTAAACAATCCATGTGAAAAATTACACTACAGAGCTTAAGTGTTGTTTTAATCTAAAGGAGCAGACACCGGCAGGTTTTTAGTTGCGTTCATGGTAAGAAAAAGTTGTTTGTGATTTATGTGATGTGAAGTTTTGTGTGTTTTTTTTTTTATTTTTTATTGTTTGTTCGTTTGTTTATTTCAGTGTACTCTTTCTTTAAATGTTTGCTTTTCATCGCTCTCAGGTCCAAAAGTGGTGTCCAAGGACATTTCTGTAGAGTCTATTGAGGAAGTGTCTGGTGTTCTTAGAAGGCCACCAGTGATTTGGGACAACATCCATGCGAATGATTATGACCCCCAGCGGTTGTTCATGGGACCCTTCAAGAACCGTCCCACAGAACTCATTCCCAAACTCCGAGGAGTACTCACCAATCCGAACTGTGAATTCGAGCCTAACTTTGTGGCTATTCATACACTAGCCACTTGGTGCAAATCTAACACGGCGCAGAAAGACGTTGCTATGGGTAAGCTGGTCTAAGTGTTAACTCTTGCATGATTGGTTGTTTTATGTAACCTACTGGGACCTACTTATCATGACCTAAAAATCATGGTTCTTATTAAGTTTTTCTCTCGGTCATCCTGATATTGTTCTTTTTTTGGTTTTATATTATTTTTATTGATTCTCATACACTTTTCAGAGTACAACAAGATATCAATACATGAATCAACATTTTTACCCCAGTAACAGCCCCTCCCACCCTGCCTAGGAGTGTTTATATATGATTCATGTACATGTAATTCAATTATATATGATTCGTTTTTCATAAATCCATACAGAATCAAAGTTTTTACACCAGTAACAGAACACTTTTTACAAATCCAGTTTGCTCCTCTGAAATATTGTTAGGGAGAATCCCCTCGAAACGAGAGGCCAGGAGTTTAGCTAAAATCTTGACATCGACATTGAGGAGGCTAATGGGTTTGTACGAGGTACATAATGTTGGGTCCTTCCCATCTTTGGGCAACAAAGTTATGGTTGCTTGTCGTAATGTTTGTGGAAACGTCCCTAATTCTAGGTTCTCCTTGAATACAGCCAGTAGTAATGGGGACAATGAGACATGGAATTTCTTATAAAATTCTGAAGGAAACGCGTCCGGACCAGGTGATTTTCTAGATTGTAATAAATTGATTGAACGAACAATCTCATCCAAAATAATAGGACTGTCAAGTTCAGAAGTAAATAAAGGGTCAACTTTGGGAAAATTAATATTTCTAAGAAAATGGTCCATGTTATCTGAGTTATCAGGAGCTTCAGCTGTGTATAAGGAGGAGTAAAAACTTTTGAAAGTTGAATTAATTTCTGCAGGATCCGAGGTTAATACACCACTGGATTGCATAATCTGCGGAATAGAGCGTGAAGCCACTCGGCTACGTAATTGGTGAGCCAAGAACCGACCAACCTTATCCCCATATTCATAATAATTGCCACGCGTATGTAACAGCAGCCTCTCGGCCTCACCTGTCGATAACAAATCAAACTCCTCCTGCAAATTGAGCCTTTGTTTGTACAGCTCATGGGTCGGGTTGAGTGCATATTGGTCGTCAATGGCCCGAATATTATCAGAGAACTCCTTTTTTTCTTATTCCTACGTTGCTTATTGGCATGAGCAGAAAGAGATTATCTGTCCCCTTAAGAAAGCTTTCAGAGTTTCCCAAAGTAAAGAGTAAGAGATTGAATCAGTTTGGTTAGTGAGAAGAAAATCATTTATCGAAGTAGAGATATACTTGCAGAATGCTGAATCAGATAAAAGTAGAGCGTTAAGCCTCCATGGTGGGCGAAAAGCACGATGTGAAGGTAGAAAAATATCAAGACTTAGAGGAGCGTGGTCTGAGATAACGATTGGTAGATATTCAGATTTCACCACCTGAGAAATTAGAGAGTTATTAATAAAGAAGTAATCAATGCGGGAGAAAGATTTATGTACATGAGAAAAGAAAGAATATTTCCTCACTGTGGGGTTTAAGTACCTCCATGGATCAATGTAGCCATCCTGAACCATAAACTCAGAAAACACCTTCGCTATTAGAGAAGGAACCCTCGCAACCATGATTTATCCAAAGCTGGGTCAATAACACAGTTCAAATCTCCCTTAAATATCAAAAGATGTGTGTTCACAGCAGGAATTTTGGACATAAAATTCTGAGCAAAAGTAACATTATCAAAGTTTGGGGCATATACATTCACCGAAACTACTGGTGTCTGTGAGGATTTTTCCTTTAACAATCACATATCTACCATTCGCATCATAAGTAACATTATCAAAAGAAAAGGGCACCGTCTTACTTATCAGGATAGACACTCCCCTGGACTTGGAATCAAAATTGGAGTGGAACATATGCGAAGTCCAGCGAGCCTTCATTGATCCCTGGGACGGAGATGGGTTTCCTGTAGAAATGTAATGTCAGGTTTTGGTAGTTTTAAGTGAGTCAAAATCTTTGACCTTTTAACGGGACTGTTCAGACCTTTCACGTTCCAACTTAAAAATCTGCGCGAGTTTCGGGTCTTGTCCATCAGTTTAGATTAGTGCAGAATGGAGTACAGAGAGGTAGGCACCAGTAGGGGAAGAGGGAAAAAAAGAGGGGGGGAATAGATAAATAAAATGAGTATATCGATAAATAAAGGGCAACCCCCCACACACAACACAGTACCCTCCCCCCCACACGTACATGCAACAACACAGACCCCCTCCCCCACCCACCCACACAACTTAGTATACCAGCCCTCCCTCCCCGCTCTGAAGACTTAACTCTCCATTCCCTAACTATGGAGTCAGAGCCTTACAACACTTGAACATCTGGAATTTAAGTGTTGAACTGCAACTCAGTCCCCCAGACACACAGCAGGTATTAATAAATCGGTTAACAGTTATGTAGACAGATTTAAGATGAAGATACAGGATAGCGTTCATTAAACCACTGTTGTGCTTTTTTGGGGCAGTCGAATTGCAGCCTTTCATCACTGAGGTGCTAACCCAAAGGTTAGCAGGATATCTGAGAGAAGACCGCACATTTTTCTCACGCAAGCTGTTTCTCACCACAGGAAAAGCCGCTCTCTTCTTAGCGACGCTGGAGCTGAAGTCAGGAAAGATAAAAACCTTGCGGCCTTGATAGAAAAGTTGATCACAATTCTTGCATCAAATAACTTTCTCTCTGTCCTGAAGATAGTGGTAACTCACAATCATAACTCTGGACCTCTGATTCTCTCACTGCTTCCCCAAGGGCATGGGGCCGATACGATGCGCTCTGTCTAACAATGGAGCGGTCGGAAATATATCCGATCCGAGGACATCTTTGAAAAATTTTGTCATAAACGTGACCGGATTAGTCCCTTCTTCTCCCTTCCGGAATACCAATGACCCAGAGATTGCAGCGCCATGAACGGGACTCTAAGTCCTCCACTTTATCAATGAGGTGTTTGTTAGCCAGAGCTAGCTTTAGCACCGTGTCCTCCAGCGCGACAGTACGGTTGCTATAAACATTTAAATGTTGTTCCAGCTCGTCAATACGGTAGCTTGTCGGTTTTACTTTTCCTTAGCCTTTCAGGTGCCATAACTCCTTTTAACAAAGTTAAAAGTGCAGACAAGGAAACAGAGTAGAGGAAGTCAAAATCTATTATACGACAGTACAGCTGAAAAGGACAAATTAACTACAATTTTAGTCGAAATAAGCAGGAGCCTCCAAGTACTCGTCTTACTCTTCTGAATTTCGAATCGATATTGTTGTTCTACAGATGGCGAGGATCAGGGATCTGACTACAACCCGAAGGAGGCTTTGCGGCTCGCCCTCACTGACTGGCTAGTTGAGTTTGGTGTGGCTGATCAACCCGATGGTAAAATGTTAATGTTCAAAATCTGTAGGTTATATCATACTATAATAATACTGCTGTGGATAATATTAGATAATCTATAAATAGGCAACTTTTCCTTACCAAAAAGACTTGCCATGCAGATAATCATGATAACTGGTATACTGCTCTTACTCATGCGATATTGCTTAAGTAACAGCACATCCTCTCATTATGCCTTACATAAAATAAATATTTGATTATTCATGTATTACAATGTTCATAATTAGTAAATTGTTTAAGGAAAAGTCTTGTACTGTTCAAACTGGTTATTATGAAGTGTTAACATGATTTCTTAGTGCCTAAAACCCCATCCGTGCTGATTTATAGCGTGTGTGTGCAGTGTCCCGTGCAGGTAGTGGTCGCGCAAAGAAAGAGCCGTCCGATGAGGAGCCCATGCAGACGGACGAATACGTGCCGGGGCCCAGAGAGAACCCTCTGTACACAGCTGAGCCACTCACCCTGGAGGACCTAACGCTGCTTGCTGAGCTCTTCTACCTACCCTATGAATACGGTCCCACTGCCCTCAACATGCTGCAAGAGCTGCAGTGGCTAAGAGGAAACAGGGACGCTGCCACTTTTGGCCCCGTGGTAACTGAGAACAACAAGGTGAGTGAGAGGGAAAGAGTGTCACCAAACCTGTACAAGTAGGCAGCGTAGCAAAAAATGTGGAAAGGTATCTGCCCCTTCCCACCTACGATTGGCTAGTGTCACTGTGATTGACAGGGAAGAGAGAAAACGCCATCGCTCCAGCCCAAACTATTTTTGCTTCCTTGGATTCCACAGAAGGCTGTGGCATATTTGAACTTGGAATTCGATTTCCTGCCAAAGGCAATATCCGAGTGTTTTACATGATATGAAATGTGTTTATGAAAAATGTGTTATTGTTTATATTCTGATTTAATATTCCATTTAAATCTCACAGGCCAAAGAATGGCGAGAGAGAGCTGAGCACTTTGAAGAATCGTGTGATTTGGTTGTCCGGATGTTTAACAGGCTGTCGAACGCACCCAACAGAACTATTCTGTACGATCTGTACAACTACATCTGTGACATAAAGAGTGGTGTGTCTTTAGCCAGAGCATTCGTCAACAGTTTGGGTAAGTACTCATCAGATTATATAGGAACTGGAACTGAGTATGAATTACATCACAAACAAATGCAATACATTGTAACCTCTTCAATTATTTATAAAAGTGGTCTTTAACTACTTTTGGACTACTTAAAGTAATAGTTCACCCAAAAATGAAAATTCTGTCATCAGTTACTCACCCTCGTGCCGTTCCAAATCCATAAGACTTTCGTTCATCTTCGGAAACCAAATGAAGACTTTTTAATGAAACCTGGGAGATTTCTGTCTCTTCATTTTTTATTTATTTTATTTTTTTTAAGCGTCCTGTCCATCCTAGCCGGGTATGGACGACATCCTCTGTGATTCATTTCCTAGTTGTGCATCTCAGAGGATTAATTGGCTAGATACCGCGAGGGGGCACCAACCCCAGGGGAAACACATTCATACACTATGGACAATTTGAACTGCCCAATTAGCCTACCATGCAAAAAATTAGCGCTTTTAGTTATTTAGTGTGTTGTAGAAGCAACAAATGAATTGTTCTATAATATTATTATTTAGTCATGTTCTACAAATTGGTAGAACACTATGAACAAAAAAAATTGTATGTGCACTTGCGACTACATTTATTTCCAAAAAGAACCGAACATAGTAAAGTGCAGCTTTATGTGGATTAATGAAAGTAAATATATTTCCTAGAGAAATGTTATACAGCACCTTGAGTTGCAGTTGGAGGCTTTCTACAAATGTTCTATCCTTGGCCAAGTGGGGAATGATTTTGCTACTGCCTTCTACAGTTTAAACTTAGCTAGGATGCCTCCTCCTACTGCAAGAAAGTAATAGTAGTTAATATTAGAAAGGGTCACAAATAAAACTTTAGGGTGAATCCAACACAAAAAGATGCATCTTTATCAATAAGAGCCATGAAGACGTTTGTGGACATGTGGAAACTAGTATATTATAATTAATTGACTTGAGAAATCCTCAGGTGATCATTTAAAAGGGAGCTGTAATATTACTTATTTATTTTTTACTTTTTTTTTAAAACATTACTAAGACAACCCTATCTGAAATGTAACCCGTGTTAAGGACAGCCATGACACGTTTCTTATTACGAAGCAGTCCGGCTCCAGCCCAGTGGAATCTCCGTGACCAGACTGATATCGATTTATTTGTCTGCTTCGTTTGGAAACAGGTGGTCGTAATCCTCCTCCCTCTCAAGTTATAAATGATGACCCAGAGCCATGGGGTTTCAGAGGTGGACTTTCTGGAGAGTTCCAGGTACAGTTTGTTAGTCTTTAGCATTTTATCGTGCATTGTTATTACAAACAAGGCAAAAATAATGCTGTAAAGCAGGGGTGTCCAATCTTATCTGAAAGGAGGCAGGTCACATTCCAACCAAGCAGAGGCCACACCTGAGTCTATTGACTGACTAAACAGGTGGAACCGGGTGTGGCTCCTGCTTGGTTGGAATGAAAACTTGCACCCACACCGGCTCTTTCCGGATAAATTAGACACCCCTGCTTTAAAGGGATAGTTAAGTAACTGGTTTTTACTAATTTGACTTTATCTAGAGGATGCTTCCATGTCACGGGAACCGGGATCTGTTTCGTACTCCTCCTGCCACTAGAGTGTACACGATACGATCATGTACTCCCAAAGATATGGTGACTGACTTACTGATTTCGAAAGATAAGGCCCTAATGCTTTTATAGTCTGCTCTTAGACCTGAAACTCTTTAGGCTACCTAATGATTCTGTGGCGATTCCATCCATTACAAATGAGTATTGTGTGTGTGTTTGTCTACTTCACAGTCAGAGGTTTTGAGATTATCCAAGGAGATTCATAGTGAGACACTACAGCAAGCTACATTAATTGGTGACAGGTGATTAATACAGTCACTTTCACTGAACTACATTTTGTGGTGACAAGACATTTCCAGATTTAAGGCTGGGGGGAAAAAAAAAACATTTGACAGTTGGTGATATTATTGTCATTTTTAGCTAGTAACATCATGCTAGCTGATATACAGGATGCCGTTTCATTCATCCCTGTGTCCTTCCTCTCAGGCTGGTGGACGGTCAGATTGTTCCATCTGAACACTGTGACCTGGTGCTGGAGGATGAGGTTGGCATCTGTGGTTTCGCTTTAGCCCTCACCGATGCAAAGTTAGCCATGACCACATCTCAGGTGATGAAGAGCATTACCATTACCTCCCACCCATTACTACTAGCTCTGAAATGTCTAACTTTTAACTGTGCATCTGCACTGTATTGTATTTGAACCACAGTCATGATTTCTGTCTTCATCAGTTAATTAGAATTGATGGTTAAAGTGGTGAAACTTTTCTTTTGCTAAAGATTTGCTAGTCATAGATATCAGGATTTATTGAGACTGGTTCATTAAATCATAAATTCCATCATCATGTTTTGAATAGTCTTCTTTGAGTGTATGAGACTGGAGAAATATGAAGTTCATTTGGCTACACAGGCAAAACTAATGATCATGAGATAAGCTCAAATTGCAGACCATGGAGGCATATTAACTTTATTTACTTAGTCTAATTACATTTATATTTAGCATTGAAAAGATGCATTCAATTAACGAGATTAATCCTAGCTAGCATTATTGAAATGTATTGTGAAAGAAGGATCATAATGTGCAATGAATTGATTCTGTTCCGGAAAAATGTTAATGTTTTGTTCTGAAATTTGATCATTTTTAGGTGTAATTGTGCAGCAAATCGTGCAGAAAGTAGATTTGAGTATTCAATCTGATATGGTTTTAATCTAGTTAATTTTTTTTGTCTTTGTTGTCTCTTGTGTGTGTTGCTGTAGTATCCAGAAACGATGCTGAGAGACTTCCCCTCTCTGATGATTATTCAAATCCACCCAAGAGTACCAGATCCCAACACTGCCAAGCGCCTGATTGGCAACATGCTCTCTTTACTACAAGAAGCTGGTATGTTAGCAAGACACTACACAGCACTCAGAAATACTGTACTGAAATCTGTACTGGTTCATATACTACCTTTTAGTGAAGCAAGTGCTTAAAATACAAATCAGTGTTTACCAAGAAACACTCATGTGCACGCACACACACTATACTGATCAATCAAACATAGTGTGTGCAACCAACTGTCTGGTTTTTCTCCTCGGTCCTGTTTCTACAGTGCAACTGCCTTCATTTTTAGCATGCTTCTATTCTGCATTTCTTCCTCAGGCTCCACTGGTGTTTTTTGCGAGTTCAGATCTAATGACAGAAGAATGTTGGACTTTCTCAGGACTCTGGGCCTGCTCCACTTGCTGACGGTGGAAGGACTACAAACAGGCCTGGTTGTCATGGGAACAAAGCTGTGAATAAGGAGTTGTGCTTTACAGATATTAAAGATGTTGATTTAAGCCCACACAGCGCTTATTGTTAAACAATAAGAAATGATAAAAAAATAAAAGTTTTACATTGACATTGCAGACATGTTCATAAACTTTATATATGGTCATATGATTTTTATCATTACTTCATGTGATGGATGGGGGGGGGGGATGGGCAATTTTACTAATCGTAATGGGCACCGTTACTAATCGTAGGGTTGGCGGTTCGATTCACGGCCCGGATGACTCCACATGCCGAAGTGTCCTTGGGCAAGACACTGAACCCTAAGTTGCCACCGATGGCAAGCTAGCACTTTGCATGGCAGCTCTGCTCCCATTGGTGTGTGTGTGTGTGTGAATGGGTGAATGAGACACAGTGTAAAGCGCTTTGGACAAAAGCGCTATATAAGTGCACCATTTACCATTTACACTAAGATACTCTCATGAGAGAAGGTTCTGTTGCACTAGTGGTTAACACGTTTACCTCGTGCCTTTGATTTTGGTGGGTTTGAATCCCGCCTCTGCACTGTGTGCATGGAGTTTGCATATTCTCGCCTGAGGGGTTTATTCCAGGTACTCCTGTTTCCTCCCCCAGTCCGAAGACATGCACTATAGGCTGATCAGCATTTCCAAACCGTCTGTAGTGTTTGCGATTGTGCCCTGAGATGGGTTGGTATCACTCACCCTGAGCTCAGAGTTCCCTGGGATAGGCTCCACCACAACCCTGTATAGATTACCTGGTATGGAAAATGGATGGATTTTCGGTGGTATTATAGAATATGGGCATACCACACAATGATGAAAATGTCTCTTGAACATTTATTTATTTGTCACTGTTGAAGCAGTGGTAATTGGTTTTACATTACTCCTAGCAATCAGGGGATTTGGAATTCCTTCAAACTAAATCCATCCCTCTCATTGAAATACAAGTTATATTTTAATTAGAGGTAGGAATTTTCAGCTTGTTTGACCATTCTGTCCAGTACCGCCTCCTGTTCTGACTTGTCCTCACTTCCTGCATTATGGTCTGACTTGTCCTCACTGTTTTCTATAGGAATATCCAGTGCAATCCTGTTCTTATCCTGACCCTAGAACATTTCCATGTTCTGAACAAAAGACATGTACACCATTATTATGAAAGCTGCATTAAATAAGTGAAATACATAAGAGAAAAGTTAAATATTAATTTCTTCTTGTTTTTGGTGAACACCTTCATTTTTCTTTTATAGTCCCGTATGGCAAAATAAGATTTAAATGAAATATATATATATTTAAAGGCCACCGATTTAGTAAATATATTTGCCGAGTTCAGAAAATGATTTAAACGATGTTCAATCTGGAAAAGACGAGGACAATGGGAGTTTTCCGTGTGGCCACCAACACCAATCAGTGAATAAGTTTAAAATGTAAATACTAAAAAAAAAAAAAAGCCAGATAAATGCACAGCTTGTAGAAAAGGGTGCTGTAATTGGTCAGGGACAAAATAGAGGGAAATATAACATTCTAGACTAACTCGGGTGTTTAAGCATCTTAATTTTAATTTCTTGTCTAAGAAGAAGGCAGTTAAATATTCATGATCACACCCACATGTCAGAAGAACAACATTCAGTGAGAAATGCATTTCAGCAGGATTTTAAAACATGAGAATAAAACAGAAATAAAACAAAACACTCATTCGGATTGAGTCGTTAAAAATCACCCTAAACTTTACAACGTACTGTTTTATGATTAAACTCTTTTTGGAGTGTGCTATCCTGTTGTTTATTACATATTATTAATAATTATTATTACTACCACCTTGATACATTATTATTATTATTACCACCTCTACTACTGCATGTAGGGGCATTTCTAATTTGCATATTAAGAGATATACAGTATACACAGTAATGTCAGATGAGGGTAAATGTGTTTTTTTCTGATGGTAGTTTTTGTGAAACCATTAAAAACATGGTCTTTAAAATATATTTTGGGTGACGTGCAATTCACAAATATATGCATGATCTACTAAAAGTGTTATAAATATAAACTGACATAAATGAACATGATTCATTTGCATCTTTATCCTTAAATGTCTTTTGGGTCATTCCGGATTGGTTAGAGTCAGTCCGTGTTGTGCGTTTTAACCCAAAAAACCCTGAGTCTTCAGCAGCACTGTTTTTCACAGAGATGCTAACGAGAGACCTCAGCCAACATTCAAAACTAACACGGTAAGCATGTAAGCTCTGTGAGCTGTCTATGTAGCTGTGTCTTTGTGTTTTGTTTGACGTCACTGATCTCCCTCGCCATGACACAACAGGTATCCGCTGCATCCACTGGTGGGTCTCCATGGGGACATGAATACATGCAGTGTATATTATCACCACTGCATACAGAAATATCATAAAGAGAAACTGATCTTTTTATGACATTTTACATCTACGACATTGCACTGATACACACATGATCACATACCCATGTGAGAAATCCACTCTCCTCTACATAACTAGATGAACTCCAGCCCTTCGTATTTCACATCTCCAATCTTTGTCTCGGGCAGCAGGACCCGTCCGTCCAGTGTGAAGGCGGTGATGTAGGTAGCGATTTTGCCTGCATCCTCCTCAGACTTCAGTGCGAGGACCACGTGATCATGGGTGTTGGGAACGAACCTGAAGGCTGAGAAGCCGTGTGTGGGGAGCAGCCGCCCGACCCGGGCCACTGAGATGTGGCTGAAATCGGCCGTGCAGGTCAGGAGCAGGTTGGTGGCGCGGTGCTCGTCAGCGGTTTCCTCGTAGCGTTCAGAGCTGGCACGGCGTGGGAGGAAGAACCAGCGCTGTCGACGCTCGCTCCACACCGCCGACTCGTGTATCAAATAACCTGAGATGCACATGAATGACAGGTGTGGGCTTTAGTTATGCAGGACTTTCCTAACCGTATAAAGGCTTAGGTGCAGTATGCAAGTGTTTTTGCACAGTGCCTTAAACCAAATGAATATATAAAAGGCATTTAGGCGACATATCAGAATGAATATAAAAACAATGCTGAGAGTTCTATACGCTGACAAAAGAAACCGAGAGGTGGCTTGATCTCAAATGAAAGGTAAGCTGGCAACAGAAATAACCTGCCAATCAACAATCAGTGCCTGAATGTTCCTCACTGTCTTCAGCAACAAATCAAATTAAACTAGTAACTACTGGTTACTACCACGACTAGCTCTACTAGGAGTAGTACTAGTGACAAACACTCCAAAGCATTATCCAAACATTTACAGATAAATACCACATTCATTTATTCCATTGTTCATATGAACCTGGCCCTTCCATGTATGTCTTTTAAAATATTTTTCCTTTTTATTTTTAATAAAGCTCATGTTCACAAGTTCAGCCAAACAACACTGTGTTGTGCACTGGAACACAATGTCCACCCAATTCTATGACAATAAAGTTTAGAAACAATTATTTGCATCGGTTCCTCCATTCAATACAGTATGCATGCACTCTTCAGTGTAGTTAATGCTACTTAACCATACACTTTTGGACGTATTGCACTGTTGTGTATTTGCACTTTGTGTAGTCCTGTGCACAGTGATTATGTGCTACACCATGGTCCTGATGAAATTACATTGTTCTAATGTATACGAGTTATATAGAGGAATGTATATATAAAAAAAGCACAAGTCCCCGTAGTGTCATGGCCATCCATGATCTGCATCATTTATTGATGCAAATAAATGCTGAGGTCATTATTGATACGGGTTCACGCTGTAGAAATGACCGTTGTTCCAAAACCAGGACTCAGTCACACAAAAGTGTTTTCTGGAATATGCTGGTTCATATCTCGGAGAAGCAAGCATGAAAGTTCAACTCAGACCTCTCAGACTGCAAACCTCTTAAAATGTAGGCGTGTGTGGGTGTGTTAGTACTCTTGGTATCACTCACTTGGCATGCTCGTTTGCATAAAAGCTGAGCTTTTTTTTTTTTTTTTTTAAAGTAGCACACCTGCAGTGAGTGGAGATACGAAGTGTGTGGCAGCTTGAACAAGTTAACATTTTAAATTATAGCAGGTAAGTTCTTCCTCATACCATCTTAGGGAGTTTGCCACGGTCACCTCTGGTTGCTTAATGCGGTTCACATATAAATCTACACCCGGATTTCTGTTACGTTCTCGATTGTTAAAAGCGCCATACAAATACTGAGCTGAAATTAACGGAATTGAAAAGACGCAGGACTGCAACTCGAAGTTGAGAGCAATGTGTGTGTTTGTGTGTAGCAGCCTTCGTGTCAACTTGCTGTCATAACAAATAAAGGAGCTAAATTATATGGACAAAAAATAAGATTTTGAATATATAAAAATTTTCTAATGATCTTTTCTAACTAATTACATTTTTGAAAAAAAAAATAGTTCTTAAGTCTTTATTAAGACGGACATAAACAAGAGCTAGTTAGTTTGTCCAAGTGCACATTCGGCAAAAGTACATTTGAGAAGCCACATTTCAATTCTATGACTAAAATGTGACTGTATGCATTTAGTTTTTTTTGAATTACTACAACTTCTGTGGAATTTCGCTTTAAATGCCCTAAAGTTAGGCACATGCAATTTTCTAGTCAAATATGCTTCAGTTCACACACAAAAAGTTCAGTTATGGCAATGGCAAGTGTATTCTGGGCCCAAAGAGGCATAGATGCAAGTATTCACTTTGAAAATTTTCACAGCATTTGGAATTGAAATTTTAAAAATGGCCTACATGGTAATGCTGCATTTCAGTTTTCTATGTTCACTTTTCTGTGCCAGCGATATGGTGTCATGGAGGCCGAATTGCAGCTGTGTCCTGGCAGCCAGATTCGGATGAGTTCACTCTCATTCCATGGCGGTATGTGGGTCAGATAACAGTGGGCTGGCAAAAGGCCATCAGTCATTTATTATCTGGAACACAAACTGTCCTCTGTGAAAAGTTTAGTGTCATACTGGTAGAAATGTCAAGGGTATTAATGCGATCACTGTGCAGCATTAGCAAAACACAGCTTGCATTTTCAGTTCTCTTTTTTTTCTACAACTATTCTAGTCACAGTAACCATATATTGATGTTAATTTCGGTGGCTGGGGTTGGGTTAGAGCTGAACACAAAGTAGACTTTACATTCTGGAGACTCGCTGACATACAGGAAGGGCATATCAAGTATCTATAGAGGAAAGAGAAAAAGCCAACTGTTTAAGTTGGCCTTCAACACTGAAGCTGAGTACATCAGATTTAGAACCTCATTCTGTAAAGTCTGTTTTGCTTTGTGAGCTTTTTTACCAGGTGGTTTGATGCCGGCTGCTCCCCTCAGTGCGATGTAACGGAGCACCCAGTTCTCATGGTGCACGTCACCCTGGAAGCCGATGACTTTCACCCACTGGGGGTCGTTGTTGACGAATTCGCCCGTGGTGGTCGTCCACTCCTTCCCCAGCCCACCCACGTACAGGTGCTCGTCCTTCACTGCCAGCCACTCCGCCTTAAAACCTGCTCACAGCGTAAATACAAGGACAAGCATCTTTAATATCATGTTTCACTACAGTTCTTTCCCCTGCACAATTATTCAATTAAAATATACAGTCCGCTCCAAAGTGGAACAGCAAGGCCAATTCTATTGCATTTCACCTCCTGAAGAGGAGACTGACGAGAGGGTGGGGAAAAAAGAAACAACAACTGAAAGAAACTGCAGTACAATCCTGCAAAAGCAACAAAAAAGGAAAATGCAACAGTTTGGTGATGTCACTATGTTGATGCAGTTATTGCAAGCAAGGGATATGCAACCAAATAAGTATTATTTACGTTAAGACTATTTGTTCCAAAATTGGGTATTCTGACACCACAAATGCCATGTTCTCATTTGTTTAACACATCTAGATGTAAATATGAGGTAATGAAAGCTGAAATTCTGATCCATCATCTCATTCATCTCAAACCCAACATTTCTTCAGTGTAATGAAAACAATAGAATTGGCCTTGCTGTTCCAGTACTTCCGGAAAGAACTGTTATCGATCTTATAAAAATACAAAATTAGGATTAATAAATAATATTGCGTTTACATGTCCATCCATCCATCTTCTATACCGCTTATCCTACTGGTTCGCGGGGAACCTGGAGCCTATCCCAGGGAACATGGGGCACAAGGTGGTGTACAAATCAATTTCAGGGCATGCATGTCTTTGTACTGGGAGAGGAAACCGGAGTACCCAGAGGAAACCCCTGCGGCACGGGGAGAACATGCAAACTCCACACATTGCCGCGCTGGGAATCACTAAGCCATCATGCACGTTTGCATGTCATTTGCTTTATTTTTCCTTTTGCAATTGTTTTAATGCTATACACATACATGTGTAACCAGATATTAAACACGTTTTTTTTTTTACTGCAAAAAAATAAATAAAAAACTACAACTAAAAAAAAAAGAATGAAATATTGCCTCTGAACAAGCAAAAAAATAATAAAATAAAACCCAACATGAAATCATTTCCCTTTTAATTTTTTCATACAACACTGACATGACTCGAGGTTCGAATTCGAATGGAGTAGGACGCGAAGCTGGAGGCTCCTGCTGATTTCGATTAAAATTTTAATTAATTTGCGCTTTTTGGTCATATAATATACTTTAACTTATTTCACTCCTTATCTTTGCATATAATTTGAATTTTTGTCACGTTAAAATGTCTGGAAAGAATACGAAAACCCGAGGTGGCATTCAAACATGACTGAGGCCGAGTGCGTGCGGCGTGAGCGTGTCCTCCTCTCCCCCTGAATCCGCGTTGCCGAGCCGTGACTTTGATCTCGCTGCACTCAAGCTTGAGCTGCTGGTTTCATTGAGAAAGGATATCGCTGATATTTTTAATACGGAGCTCCGGGAGATTCTCAAGGAAGCGCTGTCTGCTATCCAGCTTGACCTGCAGGTTGTGAAAAAACAGCAGGCTAATGATAAAGTTGCTACCGAGGCCGCAATTTCAGCATTGAGGGGTACGGTTGGGGAAATGGAGCACGCGCTTACACATAACATAGCACACATGAAGTCTACCATAAAGTCTCTCACTGAGACTGTGACTAAATTACAGAATAAATGTGACGATTTGGAGACGAGGTCACCGCGCAATAACTTTCCAGATAATGGGACGTTCCAGAAGGTTCTGATACATGTTCACCTGCTGCTGTAGCGGCCTTGATAAAAGGAGCGTTTGGTCTGAAGAAGGAGCCGGTTTTGGACTGCTCCCACCGGACCCTTCAGCCGAAGCCCAAGCCTGGTGAATGACCACGAGCTATTGTGTGCAGATTCCACTATCACAGTGAATGTGTTGATATTTTATGCCGTGCGAGAGA
>JAFFST010047719.1:343041-366598 GCA_022414735.1 Noturus placidus
ATGATGGTTTGGATTTTTTTTCACCTTTAATAATAAACACCTTCATTTACAAATTGCATTTTGTGTTTACTTGTGTTGTCCTTGACTATTGTTTAAATTGGTTTGATGTTCCGAAACACTTAAGTGTGACAAACATGCAAAGGAACAGGAAATGAGGAAGGGGGCAAACACTTTTCCACACCACTGTAAATGTATCACCCAATGCAAATTTATGTAATTCTGTTAGCAGGTAGTCCCATTCAACCCTGTTGAACGCTTTTTGAGCGTCGACTGAAATCACTAATTCGGTGGTTGTAGTGGAATTTTTGGAGTAGATAATGTTCAAATGGGTGTGGACATTGTAAAAAACTGACGCCCATTTATAAATCCAGTTTGCTATGGACAGGGCTATGACAGGAAGAATTCTTTCCAAGCGACTGGCCAAGGCCTTAGCAAGAATCTTCATCCGAGATAAAGGCCGATATAAGCTACAGAGATCCGGATCTTTATCTGTTTTTAAAAGCAGACTTATAGAGGCCTGTCGTAAGGTAGGAGGAAGAGAACCCTCCGGCAGAGACTCTTGATATACAGAATATATTCTAAATCATTTCTTGCCATAATCTTATTTGCTGATCCTGGACATACTTAGTTAAGTACTATCTGAAATCACTCTGGGCTTTTATTTTGGAAATTCTCTTCCTTAGAAAGAATTATTTAATTTTTGTCACTAAAATACTATATCTATTAAATACTACTGAAATGTATAATTTCATTAAAAAACACACAAACCACAGCAACAACAAACCAACAACGCTGTTTTATAGATGGCGCTTGTCTTCTTGATTCACCTCACCCAAACCTTAGCTAAATGTCAGTAATATTTTCTAATGAAATTGTTCTTGTTTTAAATCTCCCATAGAGGATTCGTGAACAAGAAGTCAGAAAGCAGCATCCTTAATGGTGGGGTAAATGATATTCAAGTCAGAAGTCAGTTTTTGTAATATTTGCAAAAGTTCTCCTAATAATCTCACTGCTATCAATAAAATATCTTTTCAGATGAAAAATCTTGGTCTGTTCTGTGCCACAGACTTTGTAAACAGGACAAAACTCACAATAGGAACCATTAACATCCAACCAATCAGGAGAAGGAGGTGTCTTTATCTACCAGTCAGACATGTTACTCGTCACTTCAGGCTAGTCTTGTGCAGTGTGTGTGTTTGTGTGTGTGTGTTTTACAGTTGTTTTTACACGTCAATAGGATTTGCTTTTTCTAATGGTAGTTCAAATCACTCATTGCCGCTTTAATTTGTACAACATTATGATATTCACAATATTCTCACACTGAACATGCTTTCAACACACTTTTTACTGTTGGTGTTTATAATCCCACTATTGGTGACACCCAGAAATTGATGGGTTCTCTTTTGAGTCTGGCTCCTCTCACGGTTTCTTCAGTCATTTGTTCAAGTCCAAATATTCATCATATTCACGAGTGAGACTTGATCTACAATACAATCGATCTGTTTAACAATCATGCCTTAGTCTATCTAGACTTCCACATCCATAATCACAGTTTCCATCTCTTCAGTGTGTGACAGAGTCTCCGGCATGGCGTGATGGTTCTCAGTGCTAAAAAGTAAGAGATATTATTTGATGATGCAAAATTCAGATTTGCATATGCATCAGAAATGCATAAAATAAAAACAGAGCTTACTTGATACGTTCACAGCAGTGTACATGATCTGAAAGAAACAGAGATCAGTGTACATAACGTGGTATCATGGTATGGTTAAAAGACATGGCACCTGTGAGTGAGCAGTTTGAGACGTACGGTGATTGTCTGTCATTACAGGTTCAGAGTTCATGCTCCAGAAGAGACAGCAAGCTCCTCCCACAATCATCACGAAGAGGAAGCAGCAGAAGACCACAGCCAAGACCTCTATTCGTGTCATGTCAAAATCTTTAAGAGAATGTACCACAGAGCAGTGATAAGGACTGTACTGAAAAATGCTGAATAATAAAGAATCAGGCGTACATCCTTGATTTGAATAGTTATGCCCTCTTTCTGATATCTTATCGTTTCTAGACTAGCATACACCTGGGCGGAGATCTACACAGGCAGCATTTCTTTAGCATTTTTGGAAGGAGTCTCCAGTGTTAGTGCTTTGAAACATTCAGAGCTAAAACTGTAACTTTTTAACTGTTAACTGTAACTGTTTTCCAACAGAGTACATTTGGAAGGTTGGAGGGCTTTGCAGTCTGTGGTTTCTTGGGGACAACAGACCCTGGATTATTTATTTCTTGCCTTATTCAGTTCACAAGAGGAAAAGAAAAGGCTGATGAGAGAATGACTGTTTATAGATGCTATATTTATAGATACTTTAAGTGGAACTAACATGACTCACAAATGTTCCACAACGTTAAAAAGAATAAAATTTGCTTTGGTATAAGAGGAATTAAACATTTTGGGATGTGCTCTTATTGAAAAATTTGATACTGGATATTGTTATTGGAAAATTTGTTATCGGAAAAAAATTACCTCAACTTTTTTTGTGGTAGCTGTAACTGTAAATGTAACTTCATGTCAGGCCACATCACACCCATGCTCTTGGTTGTTTATTTTCCTGTAACAGTATAACCTGTCATGTTTTTGTCCTATCTTAATGCACTTCTTGAGCAATATGATCCAGTATTGCAATGGCTTCTTGACAGTATAAGCACCTTGTCACAAGAATAAAAGATCAAATTTCACTGTATTCTGATTGGTTTTCATCTTCCTTAGTTGGTATGCTGATCAAGTTACCTCTGTGTAGTTAGTGCTTGTGTATTCATTTCTGCTTTGTATTTATTCTGACTGTTTGTTGTCCATTAAATACTCCAGTTTATTCCAGTGTTTGTGTAGTGGGGTGTGTGTCGTGGTCAAAACGTCACTCGTAACTACGTGGCCAATGGGCTCTCTCCCTACCTTAGTATATAAATGGTCGTTAAGGCCTTTCAGAATGCGTCATGGTCGAAAATCCACCCCTTCCTTTCGTTGCTACGGACTACAGAGTGTGATGTTGGGCTACTGAGACTGTGTGTGGGTGTGATGTTCTGCTCACATTCGGTGTACTGTGCCGTCAAGGCTCCCAACTGTGTAGCATGGTCATTTAACGTAGCTCCGGTCGTAGAGCTAGCTGTCATTGTCACAACTATTAAAGATGCTATCATAACTTTCATATGTCTCATCGTGAGTATCATGTCATCAGATCACGGGTCATCTATTTGGCAGGCTGAGTGAGATGTGGTCATATCGGTATAGCACTTCCCCCTCACTCACGGAGCCACGTTGCTGTTTGGTTTTGATTGTTTGGTTCTGCTGCTTTGTTGCTGCTTGATGCTGCTACGTTGCTATTTCATACTCCGATTTGGTTTGACTTTGTTCTGTCGTTATGTTTTGTGTTGGTCACTGTCACTGAGATCAGTTTTCTGTAATTCAACTGTATTGTAACAGTCTTTAACAGTTATGCTGATACTGCTATGTGGTAGTAGTGGTTTTGGTTAGTCTTGGTAAACTTGCTATCTGTACTCAGTTTGAGCTCGAGGTTATCTGTGTTTTCATGACAGTAATCTTGTTTTTGTTTTATTCTTTTGTTTGTCTGTTTTGAATATATTGTAATTGACTTTGTGTTTGTTTCCTCCTTGTAGGAGCTGAGTGCTTTCTGAGGCTTGGGGGAGGTCCTTTGCTGCACCTTGGGCTGTACTTAATTAAGGGTCATTAGTATTGCTGTATTTATTTGCAGTGAATTTTGTGGGTATGATTCTGATTAGTGGGGTGCTTTTCCCTTTTGTATAGCTGGTGCTTTCGTACTAGCCTGCCCTTCATACAGGAAGCCTCAGTCCTCCTAGGATTATTGTTAATTTCCTCTTGTGACTGTTTTATTTAACCAATGCTTGACTGTGTTGGTTGCTTCTTTTAAAATAATTCTTGGCCAGTCTTTTAACCTCAAAATAAAATGTATACATCACCTTCCATGTTTCCTTTGTGGAATCACTGAGAACTTTTGACGTTTTCTCTCTTATAATTGACACTACACCAGATATTTCAAAAACGGATTATTGGAACATTTGTTATCAAGTCAGGTGTCTGACTACCCAAAAGTAAATTTGAGAAAACAATGCTGATGACAAATGAGTATTAGCACCATAGTGATGAAGGGTAAAATCCTGGGGACTGTAAATCTGGTTTCTCAAACCATCAAGGATAGGAACATAAATATAGTGCCTTAGACACGGTTTGCAAAATGTGGATTTGACTGCCTTACCAGAGACCCAGAATTATGTGAGAATCATAGTCTACTAAATGCAGAGGACTGGTACTACTTAAAACGATTACTACCTAAATAGATTCGATATTATAATTATTACTCTGGTTGCTTTAGCATGAACTCACCAGCAACTACATGTGTTGTGGCAGTGCTTGTGCTGTTGAGGGAGGTTGCTAAATCTGGAATAATAAAAATGTTACTGAAAATTTCAGAACAAAGATGAATTCTCTGCAACTACGCATACACATCAACTCACATTACGTAAGTAGATAATTCGATGGTGTCACGTCTCGTGACAGCAGAGAGAGAAAGCTGGATATAATTGCAATTTGAACGGTCTTTATTAAGAGAGGTAAGGCAGTAAATCCCAAATGTGATCCAAACAGAGTAATCCGAAAACAAAAAAGGGTCAGGCAATCTACAAACAGAGTCCATAAAGGGCGAGGCAGAAAACGAAGTCAAAGTCTGGAGCAAACTGAGTAGGTACACTAATTAGACAACGGTTAACATAGACGAGGGCTCTAGACGGGTTAGCGGAGAAACCAGCAGAAACTAACTAACTTACATGACTATAGCTATGAGTTTACGCTTACGCGTACGTAGAGGAGTTTCCAATTCAATATTCCACGCCAAGTGCTACTCGGTGCACGGTATAAGTGCATACGTAATCAGTGCAGCAATCGAGAACAGCTGAGAACGATTATGACACATGACAGGTTAAACAGATGACAGAGCATGGGAGGAGACACAACAGAAATGTAAACAAAGTCCACGTGTGTAAATGTCAGCAATGAAATCCGCTCGGAAAATAGCAGGATGCATGCGCGCCTGCGCAGTGCACTCCCGCTTCAAGGGAGAATCGTGACAGATGGTTAACCCTAGATGTGTGGAACTATGTTCTTACTTGAAGGTGTGGCTTGAGATAATATGACCTACATGAATTAATTACAATATTTATTAATCTGAACTCTCTAGCAACTTCATTACTACCAATTACCAATTACATTAAACAATTACTACCTAGATAGACTCGATATTATAATTATTACTGTGGTTGCTTTAACATGAACTAACCAGCAACAACATGTGTTGTAGTAGTGCTTGTGCTGTTGAAGGAGGTTGCTAAATCTGGAATAAAAAAAAGCATAAATATGTTAATGATGATTTCAAGACAAACTTCAGTTTTCTACAGGTACATATTGAATACTTTTTAAATATTTTAAAAATGTTTTGTTTACAAAAAACAAAGCAAAACAAAACACAAAAAAAAAAACAGCTCAGAGTCCAAACTCAGTATAAGAACAATAAAAAATATTATGTAAATAATTGTGATAGATAATGTAGTTATAATACACCTCACGTTAAACCCAACAATAAATGGACAACAAAATACAAATAGGACTGGCTATAACATTAAATGTTGTTAGTTATGGGGTGAGTTCAATATTTCATTCAGACCCAATCTTAATGACCATTAGCTAGCTTTATCAGTCATACCTAGCTCACGTTAACATAAACATATTAGCTGACATCGTGCTACTTTTATGTGAACTAGCTAACCAGACTAGCTTAAGAGTGAGGTGATAGGGGTTAGCGGGGTTTGACAAAGTCAGTGGAATAATGACTGCATCCTAAAAATACCTGGTTGATTTCATCTATCCATCCATTTTCTGTGCCAAGGCGGGGGACACCCTGAATGGGGTGCCAACCCATTGCAGGGCACATTCACACACTACAGACTAAATGCCCATCAATCTACAATGCATGTCTTTGGATTGGGGGAGTACCCGGTGGAAATCCCAGAGGCATGTGGAGAATATGCAAGCTCCTTGGGCACAGGGCAGAGGCAGGATTCAAACATCCAGCTATAGAGGCGTAAGGCAATAGCGCTAAGCAAGCACATATATTGTTGTACATCTTACCATGAACCCAAGGCCCCACTGTAAACGTCTATAGTAAGGGGTCACTTGACTTAGTGTCAGTTTTGAATATAACCTTAGGGATGACACAATTTCACCTGTCATCTTCACCAAGACCTTCTCACTCTCCATCCAGGATGAGTTAGAGTTGAAACTGTCCCTCACTCGACAGCTGTAATACCCCAAGTTACCAGGGCTGAGTTGTGTGAGAACGAGGACCTGGTTATGTTGGATAAAAGTAGGGGAATTGGCCTCCAGGGGTACTGTGGATCCGTTGAAGGACCATGAGTAGATAGGAAAAGTCCCCATGGTGATCATACACTGGAGCAGAGCAGCCACTACTACAGAGTCTCCTTTATGGAGATACTCCACTTGGACATGTGCAGTCCCCATTACTGGAACTGAGAGAAATATGCACAAATGAATCATGTATAAATAAAGCATTAACATGTAACATTAAAATCTCTAAAACAAACACTTTTACTCACCAACTTCCAGATCTACTGAGTTACTGAAAAGATGCTGGATGTCATTTTTTGCTATGCATTTTACTGTACCCATATCCAGTCCTACAGTGACAGGCAGGGAAAACCAAGCTTCCAGTAAATCCACCTGTTGCATATCAACATGCTTCCCATTTAGGAGCAGTTGGAACATCACTGGAGGGCTTCCATAGGACAACCGACAGCTGATGTTAGCATAGTAGCCCGAGCCATCATGGAAAAGTGTGAATGACAGCCTGGGAGTTGACAGATATTCTGTGAACAATTAAGAAATTTCATCATTAATGAATGTGTGCTGCCTTTTAAAAATTTTTATAACTAGGCCACCATTAGATAGCTAGCAGACACTAATAGACATATTTTAAGCTTTCTAAATTAAGTAAAGAATTAAAACATTACAGGGTGTGCTGTTATAGGAAAAATAATCAACAACAGGGTGGTATGATGTGACACGTGAATACCACCACGGGTTAATAATTTTTCAATAACGGCACGTCCCGACGTGTTTTATTCCTCTTATACCACACCGATATGTTAATGATTACAATTTTTACTTTACATTTCAAAACTTTACACATACCACCAGACAAGTTTACGTTAGAGCAGTTATAAACAGTTGTACCCTTTCCAGCTTCTTTTTTACACTCTCTCTTTAGTTCATTGTTAAAAGAGTTAACTGGTGGAAAACTTTCGGAGTTTTAAAAAAGTGCTGACATCGGAGACTCCTTCCATAAATGTTCAACATCTCCTTACTGAAAGATTCACCATATCAATGATTATACATTTGTCTTTGTTAAATAACAAATGTAGATAATACATTTAGATTACGTGCCACATCTGCTGTACAATTTCCTGTGAATTAACTGTTAATATGAAAACAATAACATATTTTGCGTAAGTCTGTGATCATTTATATGATACATTTTACAAACTATCTGTCGCCTAAGATTAACAGTAGATCATTTACCAACATTTAAGCATGTAATTTATTCAGTTTATCTTAACAGCAAATATTAACATTCACAGAAACATCTTGAAGCCTGATCACTGAATCATTTCTACTCCTTCATCATTCTTTAGTGTTCAGACTGCAAACTTCCAGCTTTCTGTTACACTGTGCCCAATCTTCCACATGTAAATAATGTTTACTTTTTACCACGACGGTGACCGGCATACTGCTGGAGACTCTAGTGTTGTTCTCCACCTGGTTTTGGGCCTCACATGAGTATCTCCCAGCATGCCTTTCAACAGCCCTATCCACTGTCAGCGTGTTTCCAACAAAATGATGAAGAGGCGAGGGTGAGGTCACTTCTTGCTTGTTGTGGTACCATGAGTATTTGAGGTGAGTCCCGATTTTGGTTTTACAGCTCAGATTAAACCCCGCCCCCTCATAGATGACAGGCGGGTTGGGTTCTGGGACTAAGGAGGCACCTAGGACGGGAACTGAGGGAGAGAAAATATGGAGTTATAGCGATCATTGTACTAATTCTTTGTCTGACTCATTCATCACGTTTAGAAATGAACACTACATATCATTACTCACTCACTACTTGTAAGTGCACTGGGTTGCTTGTGCTTGTTTGATTTCTTGCTGTCACTCTGCAAAAATACTCGCCCTCTGACCCATTTCTGACTTTTAAAGGAAATGTGATTGGATAATTTCTTGTTGCAAGGACCTCATCATTGCCCTTTATGAGTTCAAAGGTCACAGGTGATGGTGATTCCGACAACTTGCATTCAAACTTTACTGTAGATTTCAGGAAGGCCATACTAGGCCCAGTAAGTTCTGGCCTGAGTGTAGATCCATCTGCACACAATACAGTGACTGAGATTGATGTCACAGCTCTTACTATATTAGACTGCATCACTATCTTATAGCGGTTTTCAACTGGACAGCACTGTATGGCATCTAGAACTATCCGTACCCAGATCGAGTACCTCTGTCTGTTTCCCATTGCATAGTGGTATCTATGAACGTAGAAAGAGTAGTGGTGGACAGTAGTGCAATAAATCGAGTATTTGTTATGTAAACACCTATTCGAGCTGTAAAATAGTACTTATGAATAGAAATACAACTTATTTAGTGTTATATCACAGTGCTGTTGAAACCTTGACTCTGATTTGTCTGGAGATATTGAATCATTTTTATGACTGGGTTTTGTGAGAACAGGTTTATTTTCGGAAGGAGCCTCCAGTGTCAGTGCTTTGTTACACTAAGTAAGTCATTTTCTGACACAAGCAAGGCTTTGCACTTTGAGGTTTGTTGGCAATGTGTTAATTTTGTTGTATTCATTTCAAGAGAAAGAAAAAAGAGGGTGTTGCCAGAACTGTTTATATCTGCTATAAAGCAAGTGATAACAAGAACTAACTTATTTTGTGGAGATACTACAACATTAAATGTATCAATAAATATATAAATGTAATACGTCATTCTCTAATAAAAAAAAGTTGGCTGAGGTATAAGAAGAATAAAACATTTAAGACTTATGATGATTCTGTGATGACTGTATTTGATAATCAATGATCTAAACTATTTCTAGTTCCCACCATACATCCCTGTTTAGTGCTCTTGGTACCAGGAAGAATTTAGCATGGGTACTTAATAGTACAGGTCACCTGACAATAATAAAAAGTTGGATCATTATTAGTTTACTGTACCGTGTAGTGCTGTCCAGTGGAAAAGCAACATTAGAGACAATAATAAAATATGCTAATATCAATACTGGTAATGATCTTATGCCCAGACAAAACTATGACACAAAAACAGAAAGGACTATTAAGACACTGGCCGAGTTTTAAAACACTAAATTTCTGTGCTAAAAGATGTTGAAAGAATAATGTCAAACTTACATATGACTGACATCAGAAGTAACAACAGACCTTGGCTCATTCCTAGCTCTTTCACTTTACTGCTGGCATTTTAACTTCAGCTTGAGCTTTTAATGTATTAAGGTACATTTTGTGTGTGTGTGTGTGTGTGTGTGTGTGTGTGTGTGTGTGTGTGTGTGTGTAAGAGATAGGAAAGTCTCTAGGCCTATACACTACTCCTCCCTACCATGTGTGAGCTATAGATAAAAAGCGGCTTCAGAAAACACACTCTTTCTTGCTCAGAAACTTTATTTATGAAAAGGATGGAAACGGTCACAAACAAATAAATAAAGGGGGGGGGGGGGTAAATAAATGTTCATAATATTACACATTACCCATCATTGATCAAGTATGAAATAGAATAATGCTCTTGGTGCCAAGAATGAGTGGATGCTAGCATAATGTCATTAGCATAAGATTAATTTGTTTGTTAGCATTTTTCTGGTCAAACTATTTCTTTTATCAAAGGATGGACAATTAAAGTTCACATCTGGCATCCAGAAAACTGCACACCAGCACCAAAAGGGAAAAGAAACTTAATTATTTTCGAAAGTTTTAGGCTGAACCACAAAATGACTCAGAAAATACGTAGATCAATGCAGGTGGTTTTTACACGATTCACTAAACTTGCTCATGGTGGGATCACGCCATCTGCTGGAGAACATGAGATTTGCTGCTGTAATTTGTTCTCTTGAAGCTGTAAACCGAGCCTCTGATTTGTCAAAGGTTGGCATGTGTACGCACACACACACACACACACACACACACACACACACACACACACACACACACACACAACTCAAAACAAAACATGGAAGCTTAATTAATGGGCTTAATGAATATATGAAAAATATACAATACACACACACACAATGCAATTTGATTCATTCAGCCACTTCAGACTGATTTACTAAGCCTGAAAGACACTATGTGTACAAATGAATACAACTTATGTTCATGTATTACATTTGCAGAAGCCTGTTTCCACCACTTGAAGACAAAATTGTACAATTGACTAATACTTAATATGAAGAAAGTTTCTCTTATGGCAGTAAATATTTGTTTACATATTTGATATTCAAAGCACATTCACACCTCCGATAGTGACCGCATTAAAATTTAAAAATATATTAAAATATAATGCACATTCTCATCTACACACATGTATACATGCATTCATATTGTATTTTGAACAGTTTTTGAACACTGCCTTTAGTTTAGGCATTTTGCTAGAGGTTCAAGTTTGATATCTGAACCTGCATGGCTGCAGGAAACTTTAGTGCATGCAAGAGTTAATTTACATATTGCTTCTTCCCAGACTTTGAATGTAACCTATTTCCTGCAGTTATTCTTCGTAAATCCCCTGCAAAATGCCCACTTTTTTTGCATGCAGAATTGAATTGAATATTTTTATAGTCTGATTTAATAGGCTGTGTGTGTGATTCCTTTTATTCAGTCAGATCAAACAGTTTTCTTTTGTTTCTCAAAAAAAAAAACAAAAGGGAAAAAAAAGTCAAAGCTAGTAGTCCCTTGTGAAAATTCTTAGTAGATTTGACTAGGATGACTACTAGGAAAATTCTGAAACATAACACTGCCACAGTTTGACTATTATTAAACTGTCATATCAATCAAAATATACTTTGTGCTTGTTATATGCTGTATACAACATATACAAAAATACAATATATAATAATATACAATAAATAAATCTAAATTTAAAAAAAAATAACGTTGATAATGATAACAACATAGCTTACATTACAAAATAAGATATGGAAAGCTAATGTTGTTGTTTTGCTATATTAATTAGTCAGCACATGGGTGAGAGTTATATGATTAACAGCACTAGGCCTAAAGAATATCATTTGCAGAGAGACTATAATAGGGTCAATTTATTATGTGTTGCTTTACTTAAAACAATGCTGGTATGAGGACAATCTACCACTGTTTATCTAGACGAGCCAGCACATTTGTAGATCACTAAATGGTATTTGAGCTACATTGGCATTTTGAGAGTCTTAAAACTTCACAGTGCAATCAGCATAGAATGGTTGAGATTATTGTCTAAACAGCAAGTTTCAAAAAACAAAATATACACTGAGCTTATGAGCTTGTCAAACTGTTGGCACCTTTTGCCCAAGCAAAAAATATGTAAAAATATTGTACAACTTCAATTTTACTTCCTTTTAAGGAAGCAGAGTCCAGCTTACTCCCTTGTATGTCTTGTAGACAGTTTTTGAAAATGTCATTATAGTTCCAAGGCCCATTTTGGTGTAGAATAAGCAGTACTGAGATGAGAGTTGTGTTCACTGACACAGAGCACAGAGAGAGACCTTTTCACTGCCATAAGGCCAACTTTTCGGAGCGCTTGACTGTCTTCCTCTGTCGTTTGAGCAATGTGGCATGATGATTCACCAGATAACGTTTGTCTGAGCTGCACTGTTAGATAGAAACATACAAATAAGTGACAATCACTCTGTAATTGAGACATAAACCAAGAAAAATTCCATCTTTCCTCTGCTGAACAACATGCGTCACACAGTTTAGCAAGTTTGCTTCTCAGTTTTCATCCTGGTGTTTCTCCTGCACTATGCTTTTTAGTGGTTTCCCTGATCTAACACCCAGCACTAATTAAACAAGTTTCCTGTTTAACTTTTTTGACCAATTTGAGCCTGTTATGGTTGAGACAATAGCTCCCTAATATTCCTGCTTTCTGGTGCTGTAGTCTTTATTTTTTTTATCCTGCTACTCCATCTTTATTAGGATAAGTCTATGAAGTACTACTATATATACGAATTAATGTGGGGAAGAGACCACAGATTAATGTAATTATCACAACGATGACAACCAACCTTAATATATTCTCACTATAGTGCTTATTTGAATGTTATGAGCTTCGTATTTATATATAGTTGTATTAGTTATAACTATAATTAAAAATATAACGATGTTGTTCATTGTTTGGTTATTTTGTTATAAACGACACTATTTTTCATAAATTTCACCTTGCGCAAATATCTATGGATGAATCTTTTGACTTGTAAACCCAGTCTCAGAATCCTACACCTACCATAACAAGCATGTCCTTGAGCCTCTCCATGGCCTTCTGATTGGCTTGTCTACGAGACACATAAGACGTCAGGATGATACTGTAAAACAGAAATACAGATTTGTTTATGACATATAATGTACAGGTACTAGGTGACTGTCAATTAAAGGGAAATGCTGTTATGCTTTGGGGGAATTTATTTATTTTACTGGCATTGTTTGACTACTTGTCCCCTTAAAGGGAAGCGTTGAGGCAAATCAATACTAAATCATTCCAACTGATCACCTTTAACCTATAATGAACATTTCTATCATGGTGGGTGCATTCTCTCTTCCAGGGTGACCCTGGCCACATCCACAAGCCATGAGGGCTTAATGAATGATTTGATGAGGATGAAAATGATGTAAATCATACGCTAGAGCTTTCACACACACCAGATCTCAACCCTAATACCTAATAATAATTAATAAACACCTAAGGAGATTTTGGAGAGACATGTTAGACAACTTTTCCATCAGCACCATCAAAAAACCAATGGAAGGAATAATTTTTTAGAATAATGGTGTTCTGGTGACTTAAGGAGGCCCGACAAGTTACTAAGACACTTTCTGTTTATTTTTCCCTTAATGTTATCCATCGCTACATACACATATGCAATCAAATACATAATTACTTACATCTCCATTAATATGAGCGAGAACGCAAAAGCTGCAGATGTCATGTAACGTATGATTGTCTTTGCAGCAGATGGAAGTGTGTCAACACAGGCATTGCTCACGTTATACACAGTCTGGCTTTCTTGAAATGGGCCACATCCACAAGGAGCAAACCTGAATAATAACAGGAAAAGCCGAAAAATAAATGGGAACCAATGTAAAGCCGTAAATTCAACTAAATTGTGTTTAGTGTAATTCTTGGTTAATAATAATGAGTTGCGCCTTGCTGTACAGTTTAATGTTGGCACCAATTGTCACAGCGGACATGATGAGGCCCAGTAAGAGCATGAAATGAAACAGAACCGAAGAGCTGGTGGTCCGGAACATTTTCCTAGCTGGGTCGCAACATCGCCTCAGATTGAACTGGGAAAAAGTAAAGAACTTTTTTAATGGATTTTCCTCAATTAGAGATTGTGCATATTTAGATAAAAGTTTAGATTCTACTGATGTAGAAGAGCAATATTTACGTATTTAGACATACTTTACTGATGTAGAAGATTGCCAGTAGTTTAAAAATGCTGATGGCTGGCAGGAGAGGACAATAAAAAACTCCCACCCAAGTGACTGTCTGACTATATACCAGATCTAACACGTTCAGTGGGATCACAAACTGCTGCTTGCCCACTCTTGACAAATTAGAGGATGTACACTTCTCCACCAGCAACCTACAACAAAACAGTGAGGACAAAATTCACATAATTATACTAAATATACCAACTGATATTTTACTGTACTCGTTTTTCTCTAATGACATGAAAAGTTAGGCAAGAAGTCATACTTTCTGGGATACGCCACCAAGAAAGTATTGCAGAAAGATGCCAAGAGTTGAAATATTGTGAGCTTATACATTTCCTTTCCAAACTCAGTTTCTCGACACTAAAAAAAAAAAAACAACAACAAGAAATACACAACCAAACAAACATTGAGGTATAGACAATTAGTCGCAATTCATTATGACAGTATGTCAATGGCTAAACAATGTGAGCAAAATAATATATTACAATAATATTTGTATACACTCACTGGAACCCCAGTAAACTTGCTCCTTCATGAAATTATCCAATCAACCAATAATGTGGCAGTGCTCAGTGCATACAATCATGCAGATAGAGGTCATGAAAGAGCTTCAGTTAATGTTCACATCAAATATTAGAATTGTGACTATGGCCTGGCCGTTGGTGTCAGACAGGCTGGTTTGAGTGTTTCAGAAACTGCTGATCACCCAGAAATCTCACACACAATAGAACTGATTTCCTGTTTCCTGGTCCTACTGATTTTTTGACTCGTTCTTATTTGTTTTCTTCTGCTTATCCTAAGAATATCCTTGTGTGATCTTACCCTCATGTACGTGATATTAAAAACAGTCAGACTTCTTAAAGAACCTGGCTTGTTAAGTGTGTTTTTCCTACACAATCAATGCCACGCTTTGATCAACTTGTTGGATAGCAAAATGGACACAAGTCTAATCAATTCCAAGCCTAAGAACTGCTATAACTTTACTTCTGTGCAAACATTGTATTAATGTCAGTGCAGAAATCCTCTAGTTTTCATTACTATACCACAGATATACTGTACAGGCCTAGGATTCATTCCATATTTATTATTTAATGCTTGTGATTTTAATGTTTTGTGGAGAAATCACAACTCACCATACTGTGATCATCATCTTCATTAATTTTAGTAATGAGGAAGAAGAGATAGATGGCTAAGCTTCCCAGTTTCAGCAGGATACTCCTGTTGGTATTAAACATACAATCAGTTTAAATGCCCAGCAGAGTATCAACACTGTAAACATAGATATCAAAAGATAGATATGAGACAATATTTTAGGATTTCAGCTTTTATGTCCTGTTATTTACATTTAGATCTGTTAAACATCATAAAACATAGAACCTTTTAATATCAGACATCGCAATTTAGGCAAGCAAAATTATAGGAACAGATAAGGAACTTTTTCACACTATCCGTTGTTACCCAGATGAGCATGGGTTCCCTTCTGAGTCTGGTTCCACTCAAGGTTTCTTCCTCTTAACATCTTAGGGAGTTTTTCCTTGCCACTGTTGCCACACCGTGGTTTCTCAATTGGGATAAATTCGCACTTTTAATATCTATATACTGTGTTGATATTTATGTAAAGCTGCTTTGAGACAATGTCTATTGCAAAAAGTGCTATACAAATAAAATTGAATTGAATTGAATTGAATTGTGGGGCGCACGTTGGCTTAGTGGTTAGCACGTCCGCCTCACACCTCCAGGGTCCAGGGTTCGAGTCCCGCCAGGGCCATGTGTGTGTGGAGTTTGCATGTTAACCCCGTGTGTCGGGGGTTTCCTCCGGGTACTCCGGTTTCCTCCCTTAGTCCAAAGACATGCATGTGTCTAAAAGTGTCCATAGTGTATGAATGTGTGCATGTGATTGTGCCCTGCGATGGACTGGCACCCTGTCCAGGGTGTACCCCGCCTTGTGCCCGATGCTCCCTGGGATAGGCTCCAGGTTTCCCCGTGACCCTGAGAAGGAGTAAGCGGTTGAAGATGGATGGATGGATGAATTGAATTGTATAAGTATTGAATTAAAGTAAATAACACTTAATATTTGGTTGCATATCCTTTACTTGCAATAACAGTATCAAGCCCGTGGTTCAAAATGTTCCTGTAAACTTCTGAATTCATCCTGCTGCTACCATCATGAGTTACATCATCAGTAAAGATTAGTGAGCCTATTTCAGAAGAAGCCATGCAAAGCCCAAGCCATGACACTACCACCACAGTGCTTGACCGATGAGCTTGTATGTTTTGGATCATGAGCAGATCCTTTCTTTTCCCACACTTTGTCCTTTCCATTACTTTGGTAGAGGTTAATCTTGGTTTCAGAACTTTTGTGGCTCATCTCTGTATTTCTTCGCGAATTCCAATCTGGCTTTGTATCTTGTGGTATGGCCTCTATATTTCTGCTTTTGAAGTCTACGTCAAACAATGGATTATGATAGCTTCACCCCTGCCCTGTGGAGGTAGTTGGTGATGTCACTGACTGTTGTTTTTGGGTTTTATTCACAGCTCTCACAATTTTTCCATCATCAGCTGTTGCAGTTGTCCTTGGCAGACCCAATTGGTGTGTGTTGCTCAATACACCTGTGGTTTCTTTCATTTTTGGAACATTCCAAATTGTTATATTGGCTATGCCCAATGTTTGTGCAATGCCTCTGATTGATTTTCTCTCTTTTCTCATCTTCAAAATGGTTTGCTTTTTTCCCATAGACAGCTCTCTGATCTTAATGTTGGCTTATCCTTTTTAACAACTAATACTGAAGGCTAAACCCAATAGTTCAGGGTCTTCAACGTTTTCCAGGCCAAGGACCCCAAACTGATGGCGAGATGGAGCGGGGACCCCTTAATTATATATATTGTATGAAATTGTGTTATATCAAACTGGTAGCAAAACTTTCGTGACCCCCATGCAGTACCTCCCCCTGTTGAAGACCTCCGCAATAGTTTATTTATTGTTTACATAATCAATCTCACAGGACACACCTAAGTAACAAGAAACACCTATCAGTCACATGTTCCAGTATTTTTACTCACCTACAAATTGAGTGATCTGATACAAAACGTGTTATGTTCTGCGTTGTTTAACATATATGCACATACCAGGAAGTAAAAGCTGCAATTCGAAACTCTCTTCTAATATTCATCTTTTGATCTCATGTAGATGTCTTCAGTCTACAGAAAAAAGATTGGCCTTGCCGTTCCAGTAGTTTCAGAGGGGACTGTATGAGAAAGTATGATATAACATTTGGTGTGGAGTGGTTTAAAGATGAGATGTTGTGACCTACCGAACTAAGGTGACATTAAGCTGTGTGGTGAGGGAATAGTCTTCATACACGGTGATTGCAGAAAAAAAGTGTGGCATCAGAAAATTGACTATTGTGATTGTAATGGCTGAATAATAGCCTTTCAGGAGATTCAAAGTCCAGTGGAGCTGATGAAACTGAAAGAGAGAGAGAGAGAGTGAGAGAGAGAGTGAGAGAGAGAGAGAGAGAGAGAGAGAGAGAGAAAGTTAATCAAGGTTTCATGTGCTAGATATAAAGGTCTGATCAACAGTTTGCAATATTTTCCTCTCACTTAATGACTTTTTGATAAAGACTTACAGTTGAAATATGTTTCTTTCACAAGTAAATTTTATTTAGAGTCGCTTACAAGTACTCAACCTGTTAATTTAACCTTAAAAACGTTATAGGTGAAAAGGGTGGAGACAGTAGTCATTGAAACTTTATAACTGAAAAGCTTTTAGGTTCAATCGGGATACAAACCAACCATGTTATTGTAATAACAGAAGACACTGAAATACTAAAATATGATTGGCATATATTTTTCATGATGTGATAAATCTGTCACATGTCCGATGCTAAGTGAGAAGTTCATTTCCTAAAAGAATGTTGGAGGGATTTTTAGCACATTCACCAACCTTCTCAAAAGAATGAATTCTTCTTTTCATTTCATTAAAAAAAAGTGATTTTAAGTAAAATGCCAAAGAGTAAATTTTAATTTTCTGCCAAATATCAGCATATATATTATAGACATTATAGACATCTATATTATGTTAGAATATAATGGCTAATATAACCTATTATCACTTTGTATGGTACTTGTTTTATTATTTGAGTCATATGACTCTTCCCTTACCTTAGGGTTTGCCGATTCAGTGGTGGCAAACCAGATCAGATAGATGGAGCCGCCCATAAGAATTAACACCACAAAGTTGAGAGCAATGCGGAGGACGTACAGAAGAATCCACTGCTTCAGTGAACGCCCCAAGACTTTTTGACGAAACTTCTGCTCCTCAAGGTCCATCTAAAACAACAAGGCAAAGAGAGTTTGAGTGTGTGTGTGTGTGTGTGTGTGTGTGTGTGTGTGTTCCAAGACGGAATTTAACTGAAGCCAAACTCTCTCTTTCAGGAAATTTGAAAGAGAAATTCATCATTCCCCCAATTCTATTGCTTTTCAATCATGATGATGATTATTTTTTCATGTTTTAAGTAAGAAAAAACATGATTCAATAAGAAATAATCAAAGACAGGATGGTGTGACGTGGCTAAGGGAACACGAAGGGAAGTTACTGTTCTACCCTAAAGTGTTTTAATCTACCCTAAAGTGTTTAAATTTGCCAACTCATTCAAAGTTTCTATTTATTAATGAATACTTTTATCGTTTATAAATGTTTACAGTTATATATTTTTTTCATAACAATTTTTATTGATTCTCATACATTTTTCAGAGTACAACAAATATATATCAATACATAATCAACATTTTTTACCCCAATAACAGCCCCTCCCCACCCAGGAAATTTACATTTGATTAATTTACTTATGATTCATGTACATGTGATTTAATTACATATGATTCATTTTCATAAATCCATACAGAATCAAACTTTTAACCCCAGTAACACCCCCCAAGCAAGATTTATACGTATATGATTCATTTATATATGATTCATTTATATGTAGTTTTCCATGTGGTTCATGCAAAACCACATATAAATGAATATTCACATATTCATTTATATAATGAATATATGAATATCCATCACCTCGGCACATGATGGTTACACTAAGTATTACTGGTTGTATAAATAAATATTATAAAACCCAACAACAGGCATAAGACTCAAGGGCAATATAACCTATGATCTTTAATACAACGGTGAGTCTTCTGTAAAAATACTATATCAGAGTTTTTAAAAGTTTCAAATATATAAAATATAAAATATACAGTTACATTTAATGTTGTGGAACATCAGCGAAACAATTTCCTGTCATTTTTAAGTTACATCTATAAACAGTTGTACCAATCTCTCCTTTTTCTCTCTCTGGAAGTTATGTAGCTTGTCATGTTACCAAGCAACACAAAGCTTCCCAATGGTGGAGGACTTAAAGACAGCGTTTTCTCCAACGATTACAAAGTGCTGACACTGAATATGTTGTTACTATAGAAACTACTGGAACTACTGTTAGGGCTACAATTGTAGAAGATTAATTGCGAAAGTATTGTGAATAGTGAATTGAAGAGGGCTGTGGCATAATAATCACTTTCAGTTCTGTTTCTCAGGCCAGTGGTCAGGAGCTCACCTTCAGTTCGTTCCTGATTAAGTTGTGCTTAAGGATGGCTGCGTCAGGCTCCCGGATGCAGAAATCCCATGCACAGAACACCTTATAGCTCATATTGGCACTGAAATTTATGCCAGTCAGCCATGTGTTCTTATAACCCACCACCGTCCTATAAAAGAGAAAAAGACCATATTTAGGGAAGTATGAAGTGCTGTCTTTTACCCTGTCTTTCATCATCATTAAACCAACTGTAATGTCCAAAGCAGCACTCAAAATACATTTATTTAATTATTTTGATTTTATATTAATTAATTTAGAATTCCCATCGTATAGTGATTAACAAAATTAATTTTTTCCCCATTTGAAATTCCAATTAATTAAATTGAATTCCCATTAGTTTTTAGTGTGGTTTTCTTTCTAATTTTTTCCATTTCTTTTTTATTTCATTTGTAGTTTTTATATATTTTGATACCATTATTATTGTGTCTAATCTTTACAGAATGACTCGTGAACAAACACTGCACATTTTTTGCAATGCGAAACAATTTCACTGCCAGATGCCAACAAAAAACTAAACAGAATCATTGTTTAGGAAATTGAAAATGGATTATTTGTCAGTTTTTCATTTTATTTCATTTTGTTTCAGAGCCAATATTACTGGGTTTTTTTGTTTGTTTGTTTGTTTGTTTATTTGTTTTAGTATAGTATTTTATAGTATTTCGGTGTTTTTTTCTAGTTTTACTTTTTGGTGAATATAATGACGCTGTGCTGGATTTGGTGGGGGGAAAACATTTTTAAGCACGTGGAAGAAATGGTCTATTCCAATAGAATATAATTGTACAAATATTATGGCTATTACTTTGTAATAATGTAATTAATGTGCAACTTTGCTCTGCTCATATACCTATGTCTACTTATAAAAATGTCTCACAAATATTCTCAGTAAAAGAATGACGTTATAATAATAAAGTGCTCTGACCTGCGCACTATCAGGATGAGATTAAGGAGGAGTATGATGAGCATGCCAAAGAAAAAGAGGAGAGCTGTGTTCAAACATTCTGAGCCGAAGGAGTGGTATTCGTAGAACCCATAGAAAACTGGAGATTGTTCCATAAAGCCCTTTAAAACACAGAGAGTTGGAAAGAAAAGGAAATGTGAGGGTAGTTTTGAGTTATCTCTAAAATCAGACTGAGGTGGGTCTATATGTAATGAGGTAATATGGGAGGATTTCAAAAGGATGCTTCCATATCTGTATATTAGTTCTCTGACAGCAGCACCAACACATCATCCTCTGGGTGGCTCTCGATTCAACAGTTAAAACAAGTGGCAGATAAAGGTCAAATTTACTTAACCTGGCATAGATTGTAACAGATGTAAAGGTCCTACAGTGTGCTCTGGTGGGACTGTATGATGTTTTCATAGAATTCAAACATTGGTGACAAATCAGAGATCAGAGTGGAATAACTAAGAACTGAAACATGATATGCTGTGCTATTATAGGAAAATAATCAGTGATGGGTTGGTGTTGTGGTTTGTTCCTGCCCGACTTACTGTTACCACCAAAAATGTATTATTTTCCAATAACAACAAGGAATGAACATGACACGAGATGCCATACTTTTTATCTGTTTATAGTTACATTTAACATTGTGTCACATCCAGCCTCTATGTTTTCTCTCTCTTGGATGTAGTGAGACGAAAATATTCAGTCTGGCACAGAGAAAACCTCCATCCTGATGTTGGAAATCTAACAGCCAGAGTTACAGCATTACCTCAGACTGTTAGAAATCCCTGACAGTGGAGACTTCACCTTATCAGCAGTTACACCTTTTTAAATCAGGTAATGTGGAGCATCCACCAGTCAAGTCCCTGTGTAAGTTGTTACTCTAGAAACAATAATGTATTTGAACATCCATCCATCCATCCATCAATCCATCCATTTTCTGTACCGCTTTTCCGGGAGACGGTCTGGGTGGAGTGTTAATCCATCGCAGGGCACAATCACATACAGATTCACACACTATGGACACTTTGGACATGCCAATCAGCCTACAATGCATGTCTTTAGACTGGGGGAGGAAACCGGAGTACCTGGAGGAAACCCCCAAAGCACAGGGAGAACATGCAAACTCCGCACACACAGGGCCGTGGTGGGAATTGATCCCTCAACCCTGGATGTGTGAGGCAAACGCGCTGTATCAATTAATCATTCAGAATTGAGAATTGCTAAGGTATAATTATCAAAGAAGATATGTGGAGAAAAGAGCATGGAGCAACTTACAGAGCCCAGAAAAATATCCAAAAGTGAAAAAGAGAAGTTCCGGGACCCTTCAAAAGAAAACAAGAATGACATTAGTTGATAAACAAAACCAGCAGAGACTTCCTAAAATCTTCAGCACTTAACACTTAACTATATTTACCGAATGTGTCATTATTTGTGGTCCTTTTATATAGAGTGGGACTTAGCACGGAGCCAGCAATAATGGTACAGTTCAGGAAGTTTAGGAAGAGCAGGTACCTAAGGAACACAAAGTACGCCTTCACACCCACACCAAACCTCCCTGTAGAGGAGATGAGACCATGTGAAAGGTTAACACAGCAACGTAGGAAGACAAAACGCACTCTACACACAGTACATTCTATATACAGTATATATACCTTCAATGTTATGGAGGGTGGTTTTCCATAGCAGTAGTCTTGAGACGACTCTCCCCACCTGCTCCTTCAGTCTCCTTCTTGCAATTTCCTGACTCCGCTTCCATGATGCCCAGTAATCAATTCTACGCCTCTCTAGATGTCGTCTATCCCTGATCGAACATATATATTGACAGGCAATTGTAAAACAAAGTAACTGTTCAGTCTAAAACTTAGTACAACAGGTTTGTGTATAGATTTAGGATGGGCGATGCCATATTTTCTCTTTATAATACTAAGTAATATACTGCTCTAAATAGAAATATGGATAGTTCCAAAGGTCTTCCTATGTATATAAAATATAAACTGGTATAAATAATAATTATAATTAATCAATTTGTATAACACTTTTTTACAATGGATATTGTCTCAAAGCAGCTTTACAGAAATATCATTTTACATTTACATTTACAAGTGACTTACAAATGAGAGCACACTCACACACCAATGGTAGCAGAGCTGCCATGCAAGGTGCTAGCTTGCCATCGGGTCAACTTAGGGTTCAGTGTCTTGCCCAAGGACACTTCGGCATGGGATCACCCGGGCCGGGATTCAAACCGCCAACCCCACGGTTAGTGGGCAACTCGCTCTACCGACTGAGCCACAGCCACCCAATAATCAAAATAATTTATATGGTCATCAAAGAAAATACTCTAAAGTCATTTTGTTACTATTAAAAATCACCCCAATTGATTTTTTAAAGAGATTGAATGTTTTCATTTATTAAATTAAATACTTGGTGCTGATTAGTGGTTTCACAACAAAATGTCATTAAAAAACAATAACTGACACAGAAGCTCCAAAACTGTTACTTTTATCAAAAATCCAAATTGATTAGCAAATAAATTTAAACACCTGAGATTCCTTTTCTCCTGTATACACAGGGGCAACATCTTCAGTGGTTGATTGGGGTTCCAGTGAAGCTCAACCTCCTGTACTTGATCTTTGTGCTGCAGCCTTTTCTGTAAACTGGGCAGTTGCTCGTAGATATCATTCTCATAGTCCTCCATGGAGAACTCCGAGTCAGCAGAGAAGGCGCTCTCCTCTGGGAGTATATGAATAAAAAAACTACAGTGTTTTGATGGTGACTCCATTTGAAATGAAACTGAAATTTAGACATAACTACATTTCTGACAAACACAAATACAGAAAACCAGAATGTACTAAATATATTGTACTTTGTACAATGTACTGTATAAATAGATTTATTTCTGCCGTGTAGCTTTCCGAAAACCTAAATCATTTTGTTTTTGTTCGTTTGTTAATTGGATGTTTGAATAAGAGTCAATATGTTATATAATCCATCCATCCATCCATCCTCAACCGCTTATCCGTAATCAGGTCGCGAGGGTAGCAGCTCCAGTAAGGAACCCCAAACTTCCTTTTCCTGAGCAACATTAACCAGCTCTGACTGGGGG
>JAFFST010047719.1:373326-385102 GCA_022414735.1 Noturus placidus
GCCCAAGGACAGTTCGGCATGTGGAGTCATCCGGGCCGGGAATCGAACCGCCAACCCTACGATTAGTGGACAACCCGCTCTACCACCTGTGCCACAACCGCCATTTTTACTATAAATCATGTTTTTTCCCTGAAGATTTTTTCTTTAGCCCCGAATAATTCTCCATTCGTAGCAGTTTGTCACCACATATCTGAACATCAGTAAAAGAAGACGCGAGACCGGTCAGATAGGGTTTACAGGAAAATATGTGGAAACACTCGTATCTTATTAGCTGACAGCTCTCAATTCTGCCAAACGCTAGCTCACACAGTCACTGTGAGGAAAAATGCCGATTCATAATTATGTTTTTTAAACAGGTAAAGGGTTTCAAATTGAAAAACAAACATCCTCTGATGCTGAGCAGGAAAACAAGGTGTGTGAATGTCTATATGAGTTCCAGTTTACCTGAAGATTATATGAGCAGATCATTAGCGAAAATAATGTACTTTGTATGGCACTATAGCAGCTAAACCCATACAATGATAGCTTAGCTGTGCCTCAACTTGGCTAGCGACATCAAACTAGCCTCGTTAGAAAGGTTTTATATTTTATCGGTCTGGTAGTCCTATAAACAGTGATAACACCTGAGGCAAGTTTTATGATAAATACAACTTTTTCTGCTCATGGCATACATTGAGCACTAAAATTCTTGAAAGAACTACGAGATTCACTTTGTAGTGTACTTTTGTAGGTCTGATTTTTTGAAAGTAAAGTGATAGTAATTAGTAATCTGATGACTTTTTATATGCGTTAATTAATAATGTAATCAGATTACAATTTTAATGTAGTAATTAGTAATCTGTAGTGGATTATTTTGTTTTTTTAGTAATTTATCCAACACTGATAAACATCGTATTCGGAATATGGCTGCAACCCGAATATAGCCATTAAATGGAATTTGATGTGCATGTAAATGTACTCAATGAGCGTTTTAACCCTGTCTATGTAGTTCTCTGTCTGTGTGGTTCCCTCCCACCAGCCAGAAACCTGCTGGTACATGGATTAGCAATGACCGGTATCCTAGTAAAGGCGTGTTCCCATTCTTCCCACATGGCAAGACATGCCCGTTGTTCCTGGGATAGGCTCTGGAGCCACGGTGACCCTGACCAGGTTAAAGCAGTTACTGAAGATGAATGAATTATTAAATGAATACTAATAGGAAAAAAAATAGACTATAACCTCTAGCTTATCCGTTTGTACACTGCTTATTTAGCATGAGCTAGACAGGGGTCGCTCCATTTCTCAATATAGAAACAGCTGTGTTTCTGTCAAACAACATTTACTCCTCATACATGACAACCTGGTCTGAGAATGAACTAATTATGAATGTTTAACCATTTCTGCATGCGTGTCCTGTGGTAGTAAATCTAGACGACTGGATTTGTCTCAAGTAACCTATCACACTCATCTGAAGTGAGCTGAGAACTGCTTCAACCACTCTGGGAATAAACATGCGTCTAGTCAAGATGCCCATACAGCAACATAGGAATATATAAATAAAGAAACATGAACAGAAATAGTTAAATATTTATAATTAGGTCTTTCTCAGATAGGAGCTTTAACATAAAGCCTACACTTGCTGCAAACAAATGATTAAGTGAGTACAGTAAGCAAACAGGTGAGCCATTCTTGGGCACTGTGCTTTCACCGTGCCATGAAATGATTACTTGCGTCATCAGACCTACTCAACAAGGAGTGTTCTTTCTGTGAAATGTATCCTGCAGCAGGTAATACAGGTCTGGTTTACATAGCCAACAGGCATCAAAAAGCACTTTTTACCAAGTAGTGTGCTTCAGGAGGTTATCGTACGGTGACTAGTGATGGTCAAGAATAATAAAATGCAAATAATTAAATGAAACCGGATACATTTTAACTGTTAAATGAGGTCCTGCCACGTGTCTCCCACAGGGTGAACAAACACAGGGTGAACACACAAAAGCGAGTTAAGCGTTTTAATGGCATCGAGCTCACCCAAACACAGCCAAGAGTGCCAATACTTTAATCTTAATGAAAACACAGAAAAGTTTGAATACAAACCTTATTGTGTTTTAAAGTATTACAAAATCACAAAATGCGTCATGCATCTTCTGTGAATGAATCTCAAATCAAATGGCGTTCAACACTAGGTACGATATACAGTCCATATCCGTTATGTTACACCCTATGTAGTTTGCAAACAAAGGGAATATGAAGCTATTTGGGATTCCAGGTAGGAAATTTAAACTCAAACTAAGTACTGATGAGAAAACATTACCGAATATAAGTCCAGTGGAAAAGCGCTTCAGCAGTCCTAATTCTGCTTTAGTGCTGATTTTTTTTTGTTTCAGGGAAAACTGCAACGCCTTGTGTGATCATGTGAAAGGATAATTGGCTGTAGCATGTCATCCATGTGCAGGATAGATCATTACAGAGCACATCCATCCTTAACAGAAATCATTAACTCCATAAGACTGTTCTCAGTCAAAACCTCATCATCACACCACTCGAGCAGTGTTTGCCACATGCACTAGCACAGTTGTTCTAGCTCAAAGTGAAAATTTCTTCCATCTTCTTTTTGCATTCTTGACACTAGTTGACACTTGTACATGGTGTGTAACCATGCGTATTTGCACATTTAACGGATATCCTAAAGTTAACAGACAGTGAAACGCAGGCTTCAACATTCTGCTTTACTTTATATACATTTACAGTGCATCCGGAAAGTATTCACTGCGCTTCACTTTTCCCACATTTTGTTATGTTACAGCGTTATTCCAAAATGGATTAAATTAATTATTTTCCACAAAATTATACAAACAATACTCCATAATGACAACATGAAAGAAGTTTGTGTGAAATATTTTACATTAGAATTCACAACATTTGCTCAATACTTTTGTTGAAGCAGATTCGGCACCAGTTACAGCCTCAAGTCTTTTTGAGTATGATGCTACAAGCTTGGCACAGCTGTTTCTGGGCAGTTTCTCCCATTCTTCTTTGCAGGACCTCTCAAGCTCCATCAGGTTGGATCTCTCCAGAGATGTTCAATCTTGTACAAGTCTGGGCTCTGGCTGGGCCACTCAAGGACATTCAAAGAGTTGTCCTGTAGCCACTCTTTTGTTATCTTGGCTGTGTGCTTAGGGTTGTTGTCCTGTTGGAAGATGAACCTTCAACCCAGTCTGAGGTCCAGAGCACTCTGGAGCAGGTTTTCATCAAGGATGTTTCTGTACATTGCTGCATTCATCTTTCCCTCGTTCCTGCTGCAGAAAAACGTCCTCACAGCATGATGCTGCCACCATCATGCTTCACTGTAGGGATGCTATTGGCCAGATCATGACTGGTGCCTGGTTTCCTCCAGACATGACGCTTGCCATTCAGGCCAAAGGGTTCAATCTTTGTTCAATCTTTGGTCTGAGAGTCCTTCAGATGCCTTTTGGCAAACTCCAGACGGGTTGTCATGTGCCTTTTACTGAGGAGTGGCTTCCATCTGGCCACTCTACCATTCAGGCCTGATTGGTGGAGTGCTGCAGAGATGGTTGTTCTTCTGGAAGGTTCTCTCTCCACAGAGACATGCTGGAGCTCTGTCAAAGTGACAGTCGGGTTTTTGGTCACCTCCCCGACTAAGGCCCTTCTCCCCCGATCGCTCAGTTTGGCCGGGTGACCAGCACAAGGAAGAGCCCTGCTGGTTCCAAACTTCTTCCATTTATGGATGATGGAGGCCACTGTGCTCATTGGGACCTTCAATGCTGCAGAAATGTTTTGGTACCCTTCCCCAGATCTGTGCCTCGATACAATCTTGTCTTGGAGGTCTCCAGACAATTCCTTGGACTTCATGGCTTGACATGCATTGTTAATTGTTAACTGTGGGACCTTATATAGACAGATGTTTGCCTTTCCAAATCATGTCCAATCAAGTTATAGAAACATCTGAAGGATGATCAGTGGAAACAGGATGCACCTGAGCTCAATTTTGAGTGTCATGGCAAAGGCTGTGAATACGTATGTAAATGCGCTTTGTTTTGTTTTTTTGTTTCTTTTAAATAAATTTGCGAAGGTTTCAAACAAACTTCTTTCATGTTATCATTATGGGTTATTGTTTGTAGAATTTTGAGGAAAATAATGAATTTGATCCATTTTGGAATAAGGCTGTAACATAACAATGTGGAAAAAGTGAAGCGCTGTGAATACTTTCCGGATGCACTGTATATAGCATTATTTTTTGTGTAGTTTATAAGATACATGAATGTACTATACCTACTAAGTTACTATTCATGTTGTATATTCTGTCCAGTTCCGTTATGTAAGGGATTTATCTAACAAACACTAATATTTTGTATATAGTATGTAAGTGTAATTAGCCAGTAAAGTTGACTCTGGTTCTTTAAAATGATTTATTGACCCTCCCCACCACACAAAAAATGCCTTCAGTCTCAACGGGCCCAGCATTTCCATTGTTAAGTCCAAGTAAGTTTCATATTTTTCAATGCACATCAGCAGCCTCTTTGTCTGTGGGATCAGAACACATTTAGGTCAGAAATGAATTTCTTTCATTTTTTTAATTGTTTCTGGCTCCTGGTTTATACAGAACCGAGCTCGGGTTTCTTACAGTAACAGTGATGAGGAGAAACTTCGACAGGGTCATTGCCTGAATGCAGGCACACAAAAAAAAAGTGTATTATGTATGTGCACATGGGAAAGAATGAACAGACTGTTCAGAGTGTTGAAGTCAGCCCTTTCTTCAATGAGTCTCCCTGATAAATCTCTCTCGCTCTTGCTATCACTCATTTCACTTTTTCTCCCACACAGCCACACTGAAAGACTTTTACACTCAGAAAGAAAAAAAAAGCAGCAGCACTGAAAACTGATCCTAAAGTCACTTTCCAAACACAGCGGCGATGTACGGTGAAATACAGGATTTGTAGTGTTTAGGGTGTTTCTGCATGAGCACTGAAACAGAACTCGCCTCATTTTATCTTTCCATTGATTTCTAACCACAGCCTAGTGCTGATGTCATCAGTGTTTTTGTGCCAGGCCGCCTACAGACAGATGAATTCTGAAAAGTGCCTCTTTCCATATTCTCACACTCACACACACACACACACACACACACACACACACGAGTCAATGACCTAATAAGCATCCACTAATTAATTACTTAGTAATATTTTTTCTCTATAAGCTGGTTAGGCTTCTTTATAAGCCTGTAGTTCAAACTGTTGAATAGAAAAAAAATATGTGCTCAGAATTTTAATGTGTTCCAGCTGGCCCTCTCACTAGTTCTCTGCATGTTTCTGATTCACATAAGTATGCCTTTGATTCCAGAATGTTCTGAAATTTGGCACGTATTTCAAGTTTAGGGTTCAAAATGCATTGCACCAGTCCATATTCAGCATCCGGGTTATGGGTTACGTGCTCAGTGAGGATTTTATACCGAAATTGCACACCTTGACATTCAGACAGCTTAATCTGAGACATTGCTTATGTGAAGGACTGCATTTCTATTGATAAATCATGAACACCACTTAAAGTGTATGCATAGATGATGCTCACTCAGACTATCCTTTGAACCGTGGGTCCATTTTAAAGCATTGGGATTATTCAATCGATTCGACAAATCCAAATAGTGATTAAATCCCTCATATCCCGTGCACACTGTGCACTAAGTAACTGTCAATGTGCAATATTAAGAAAAAATAAAGATTGCGAAATAATAGTGTGCTGGATCAAGTGCTGTTTCACAAGTTGCTGAGTAATGAGGGAAGTTGAAATTTGCAATGTTTTTTAATATAATAAGTACAATTAGGATTACTCATGAAGCAATATGCTGGCAATATACGAGAGTCTTTTATATTTATTTCAATGCTTGCCATTGACTTTCATATACCGTTATCTTAGTATTTTAAATTTTTAAGTTGTATCTTGCTTTTATGTAATTGTATCACATCTGACAGCAAAGAAAATAAACTTGATTTGCTTATTCAGTCTGCATTTTCTATCCATGATTTCTTTTAGCCAGGTTTAAAAGCAGGTGCTATTGAAAAAGCTCATAGAGATGCTTCTATTTGGTGATCTCTGAATGAAAAGCCCAGAAAATCAACTTCAAATGAGTGCAAATTTTCCTACATGAATATTGACAGACATTTTGGAGTTAAGTCGTCAATTCTGAACAAGACTTGGATCGTATTGCATGCATCTACACTTTTATTCACCATATTTTAATAGTCATTTGTCAAAATGAGAAAAGGCAGAAATCCATTTGCATTTATTATATGTACACACATAAATGACGTGTTTAAAAAAAAAAAAAAAAGGAAATAAGGGCCCCTTGTTTCCCTCACATAATAAGACCTGATTCTAATTTGAAATTATTACCAATTATTATAAAGGCAAGATTATTAAAGATACCCTCAAGAATTTGTTTATTCTTTCCAGTTTTTTGAAATCATGTTTACTATAGAGATTAAATGTAGATTTCTGCAGAAATATTTCTCCACCCTTTTTAAAAAATAAATAAATAATTAACCCAGCAAGCTGAAATGGGCGAGCGGTTAGAGGTACAGTGCATCTGGAAAGTATTCACTGCACTTCACTTTTTCCACATGTTATGTTACAGCGTTATTCCAAAATGGATTAAATTCATTATTTTCCTCAAAATTCTACAAACAATACTCCATAATGACAACATGAAAGAAGTTTGTTTTAAATGTTTTACATGAGTATTCACAGACTTTGCCCAATACTTTGTTGAAGCACCTTCGGCACCAGTTACAGCCTCAAGTCTTTTTGAGTATGATGTCACAAGCTTGGCACAGCTGTTTCTGGGCAGTTTCTCCCATTCTTCTTTGCAGGACCTCTCAAGCTCCATCAGGTTGGATCTCTCCAGAGATGTTCAATCTTGTACAAGTCTGGGCTCTGGCTGGGCCACTCAAGGACATTCAAAGAGTTGTCCTGTAGCCACACCTTTGTTATCTTGGCTGTGTGCTTAGGGTTGTTGTCCTGTTGGAAGATGAACCTTCACCCCAGTCTGAAGTCCAGAGCACTCTGGAGCAGGTTTTCATCAAGGATATTTCTGTACATTGCTGCATTCATCTTTCCCTCGTTCCTGCTGCAGAAAAACGTCCTCACAGCATGATGCTGCCACCATCATGCTTCACTGTAGGGATGCTATTGGCCAGGTGATGACTGGTGCCTGGTTTCCTCCAGACATGACGCTTGCCATTCAGGCCAAAGGGTTCAATCTTTGTTCAATCTTTGGTCTGAGAGTCGTTCAGGTGCCTTTTGGCAAACTCCAGGCGGGCTGTCGTGCCTTTTACTGAGTAGTGGCTTCCGTATGGCCACTCTGCCCTACAGGCCTGACTGGTGGAGTGCTGCAGAGATGGTTGTTCTTCTGGAAGGTTCTCCTCTCTCTACAGCGACCCGCTGGAGCTCTGTCAGAGTGACCATCGGGTTTTTGTCACCTCCCCGACTAAGGCCCTTCTCCCCTAAAAGCTCAGTTTGGCCGAGTGACCAGTTCTAAGAAGAGTCCTGGTGGTTCCAAACTTCTTCCATTTACGGATGATAGAGGCCACTGTGCTCATTGGGACCTTCAATGCTGCAGAAATGTTTTGGAACCCTTCCCCAGATCTGTGCCTCGATACAATCCTTTCTCTGAGGTCTACAGACAATTCCTTGGACTTCATGGCTTGGTTTCTGCTCTGACATGCATTGTTAACTCTGGAACCTTATATAGACAGATGTGTGCCTTTCTAAATCATGTCCAATCAGCTGAGTTTACCACAGGTGGACTCCAATCAAGTTGTAGAAACATCTGAAGGATGAACAGTGGAAACAGGATGCACCTGAGCTCAATTTTGAGTGTGGGTTTTTTTTTTCCGTTTTTAATAAATTTGCAAAGATTTCAAACAAACTTCTTTCATGTTGTCATTATGGGGTATTGTTTGTAGAATTTTGAGAAAAATAATGAATTTAATAAATTTTGGAATAAGGCTGTAACATAACAAAATGTGGGCAAAGTGAAGCGCAGTGAAAACTTTCCGGATGCACTGTATGTTTGAGAAAACCGCACAGGGTTGCAATGTTGCGCGACTGCCTATATTTTCATGCATTCTGAATCTATATTATCATGATAAATACTTGTTTATTCAGAAGCTTATGATTTTTTTTTTTTTTTTAACAACCTGCTACTCTTCTTTCCAGCTGAATGACTCGTTATTGTTGACTGTTGCTTAATCGGGAGGAATGCCTTGTACACACAGAATTCCAGTTTATAGTAAAACTGGAACTAGCAGAGACGGGGAAAAAACACGGCAAAGACTGAAGCCGTATAGGATTTAGAGATGCATGGACATGTTTCACCGTGTGATATATTTATTTATTTATTCATTAATTTTTGTTTTACAATTTTGCCCAGAACACAGTGGTTGTGCATTGACTTCAGATCTGACACATCGTGTTCTTTCTTGTTGGAGTACAGGCATGTTGAAACATGATGAAGTAGGTAACATTTTAATGAAACAAATCCTCTCTCTCTCTCTCTCTCTTTTTTTTTCTCTCTATCTCTCTCTCTTACTCGTTTTCAGAGCTGATGCCACAGAATGACAGGAGGTAGGAGAAAGTGCAAGGCATTTAGCTTTTGTGTGTCGATGGACTTTGAGTGACTGGTTGAGGCAGGACCCTAGGACTACAGTGGAAATGGCGGCTCATAACGTGAGCTTCGACACGGACTTCCACTTAATGGAGGCAGGAGTGGAGTAAGTATTGTTTTCTCATGAAAACCCCATACTATCTTTCTGTCTTTGAGATCGTTGAATAACATTTGTAAACGGGGCACCTTTGCACCCTTTCACACCCTCTCTTGTGTTCCTGTATAATGTATGTGCTAGGCCATTGAAGCATGTTTGTGGTGTGTACAGTTTGGTCTATTATCTACTTCCTCCTGAGCTGGACAGACAGCCGTGTTTTCAAGTTTTCCTGTACTTTGTCTGAAAGGGCTTGCATTCTACAGGAGAGAAGCTCTTTTGTTTTGGCTGTTTGTTTGTGTCACAGCTGAAGCACTGAACATGTGATTACTCACGTCATGTGCGAGTCAGTCCCTTTTGTTCTTGTCTTCTGATCTGGAGAAGAGTTATACCCTTTGTTGTACAAAGTTTGTCTCTTCTAAACTCATTCCATCTTCTGGTGGACTTGCAAATAAATGACCACATCCTGTACTGACATTTATCTCCTGAAGAATTTCCCACTTCACAGAAAAGCCCAACAGCTCCTTCATATGGTGTACACTACAGCTGAAACTTTTGTTCATTAGTTTTCTCTGATGTTCATCAGTCTTGTTAATCAGTTTTTAATGAAGCTATAGTGTGTATCAATCATACAAACATCTTGTAATATCACCCAGCCATTATGTGTGTGTTTGTGTTTTGATGCTTTAGAAGCCCTGTGGATGAGGATGTGGTTCATGACTCATTCAGTCAACTTATTCAGGAACAGAGTCAAGATCTAAACAGCCATGCAGAAGAAATAGAGATGTACCCTCTAATAGAAGAGACCGGAGGTATACACAAACAGACTTCAGCTAAATATTTTGAAGGACTAGCTTCATAAAAAAAAAAAAAATCACAAATACAGAAGTTAGCTTTAAATGCTTAATCATTAGTGGTTAGTTTATTGCTATGAATAAGAGGTCAGTGCTTCGTGTTACCGTTTTAGATTAGCACCTCAGACTCAGACATTTTTTGAAATTGAAACACAGTATAAACACATACGTCTCTGTCCAGTTGTCATTAGAAATGCTGTTTTTAATAGAGTATTTGTGTTTCGCTGAACTGCAGCCAGTTCATTTTCATACGTTGGTCAGTTCTGTTACATTACAAGGGTGCCGACAATGAATTCCACACTTGTCCAAGATGGTTTATGCTCTTCTGGATTAGTTTTACAGGGGGTCACTTGAAGACATTTGGACAGTTCAGACATATTTGTATCATAAGACACAGTCTAGATTCACATGATGCCTAAAATTGCCCAATGTGCGCAACCGTAAATAATAATATGAAAGTCTGTCTATTACCGGTTTAAGTTATTACTTTATAGTGAGATTGATTCTGGTAGGACTCGTATTATAGATGGGGTTCTGTGTCTAGCGAACTACAAAAATTACCAGAATTATTTGTACTGGGATCAAGTAACAGATGTTGGATCAATAATCACTTAAATGATAATACCTCCTCAGGTCAAATTAATGCAGCACAAATATGGCATAAGATCTTTACTTTTCGAAGAAACAAATGAAGACACATACGCTTTATGTCGTGGTGAGTTTGTGTGTGTGTGCTGTAACGGATATGTCTCTACATGTGTTTCAGATGATTTTCCATCATTTCATGTTGATGAGAGTGGCGGGTCGACTGAACCATTGCTGGACGAGCGCTGGTCTTCAGCTACTCTCAGAGTTCTCTCTTCAATGCCCAGCCGCACCATTGGTTAGTGCTGCTTTAGTAATGTGTGTGCGTGTGTTGCCAACAATATAATACAATACAAGAAAAGATCCAATAACCGTAACGTGTATTAATCCACAGTGAAATATCTTTATAACTTTTAACCCCCTTATCAGTACCAAAAATACCAAAAATTTTTTTATTGTGCCTCTGCCCCTTGGCACAGTTAACAGACTGTATCATAAAGCTTAAAACAAACAAAGTTGCAGCTCTTTAACTCGCTCGACGTTCATTGCGCTCAGTTTCGGCTCTGCTCCACCCACACATGCATGCTCAGCTCACTGCTCAGAGAGAAAGAAAAAGACGGGGCTCTAAATAAATAGAATGGGGAAGTGGGACTCAGATGTGCTATGCTAGTCATAATCCCTCTAGATCACCCCAAAAACTTTCCTCTCTGTGTTCAGTCGCTTTTAATCACTCCACATGCCGAAGTGTCCTGGGCCAAGACACTGAACCCTAAGTTGCTCCCGATGGCAAGTTAGCGCCTTGCATGGCAGTTCTGCTACCATTGTGTGTGTGAATGGGTGAATTTTTTGGATAAAAGCGCTATATAAGTGCCGACCATTTACTCGCATTTTATCATCTCCTTGCCTTTGTCTATCCCAGGACGCAGTCGAGGGGCGATCCTCTCTCAATGTTATAACCGCACCATGCAGATGTGCAGACGCAGACAGAGCCGACCCTCCATTCGCTCCTTCTCCCGCTCCGCCCGGCCCAGCATCTGCGGCTACCGTGTTGACAGCAACACTGAGATCTTCGAGAGGGAGGGTGAGGAGCCCTTGTTTGTATTTGTGTGTCTGTATCTCAAAAGCAAACTAATGGATAAATAATTTGAAGGGTCAGCCGGTTATTATTAGAATATGTGAACAATTTGTATGGTGTGTGTGTTTTTGTACAGAGAGTAAGAGGGAGCGGCTGGTGAATAACTTGCAGAACCTGTCTGTTGGAGATCGAGTACGCATGCTGAAAGCTATTCCGTTGAGCTTGGCAGAGAAGAGTGAACTCAGGTTGATTGTGTTTTTTGTTGTTGTTTTTTCGGTGTTCTATGAACAGAACACATGTTTCATACTTTACTCAGATGTTTTTATCGTCAACACTGTCTAGACTGAAGCACGTACACAGATCTAGCATGTACACAGATAATATTGTATCTTAGTAAGCAGCATTTCTAAAAGGTGAATGCAGAAATTTGGTTGAAATATGAGACTATATAATGCAAATTTAAGCGGTTACACTCTAAGAATAAATGTTTTTTGATGAAATAGAAA
>JAFFST010047719.1:392975-409260 GCA_022414735.1 Noturus placidus
GAATCCACCTGTGTGTAATCAAGTCACCGTATAACTGCACCTGCTCTGTGATCGTCTCAGAGGTCCGTTTAAAGCACAGAGAGCATCATGAAGAACAAGGAACACACCAGGCAGGTCCGAGATACTGTTGTGGAGAAGTTTAAAGCCGGATTTGGATACAGAAAGATTTCCCAAGCTTTAAACATCCCAAGGAGCACTGTACAAGCGATAATATTGAAATGGAAGGAGTATCAGACCACTGCAAATCTACCAAGACCCGGCCGTCCCTCTAAACTTTCAGCTCATACAAGGAGAAGACAACAATGGCAACAATTGGCAACAATGCAAAACGTAATAATTTTGCTCGCCCAATTTTTCAGTTTTTTATTTGTTAAAAGTTTGAAATATCCAATAAATTTGGTTCCACTTCATAATGTGTCCCACCTGTTGTTGATTCTTCACAAAAAATTAGAGTTTTATATCTTTGTTTGAGGCCTGAAATGTGGCAAAAGGTCGAACAGTTCAAGGGGGCCGGATACTTTCGCAAGGCACTGTGTGTGTGTGTGTGTGTGTGTGTGTGTTTTATATGCTGTTTGCTATTTTATGTTCTTGTCAGTGCTGGGAGAGTTTTGTGGGGCAGGAGTTATATAGGTTCCTCCTAATGGACTTCATCTTCACAATGCTCGATACCTTCTTTGGGGAGTTTCTTTGGAGGTGAGCTCTCTGCTATACTGCATCACTTAGACATGACCCGCTAAGCAATAAAAATAAAAAATAAACCCATGCACCATTTTACACTCCAGCAAAACATTTTGCTTCAACTGATATGTTCACATCTTCTCCTCCATTAGATTGTTTTCACAGAAGGTTCTGAAGAAGGAAAGAAAGCCGGTGTTTGATATAGCCCGAAATGTTCTCGAGCTCATATACGGACAGACATTAGCTTGGTAAATCGCACATCTCATAATGCCACAAAGCCACAATGTCACGGATAGTGAACTTGAGATAATGGAGATGGGAAGCTTGATTTAGCATTTGTTTGGGGATAGGAAGAACACACATTTATTTTTACACAAGTGATGTTTCAAAAATCATTCTGGATGTGCGTTCTGTACACACTTCTAATTACATGGCCTTTGTTGCCACATCAAAAAGGTGTGTGTCCAAAATACTCACACATTTCCAATAGTAAGCATTGGCATGTGCTGCAACTTGAAACACAATTCTGTGTTAATCAGTTAGCAAAACCACAATCATGTGCACACAGACAATTTACCTTATCCTATTCCTGCCACTAAAATATTACTAAAACACTACTAAATCACTGTGAAGATTTTGAATCATGAATTGTGTAAAAAGCATTGGGGAAATTAATATGCTGTCACTGTCCAGGTTGTTTACACTGCCTGGGAGGCACACATGACTCATGTGACCTGACACACCCAAACTGATCAGAACATTTTGTAGCTGTAAATAAAATGATCTTAAGGATGTATATTTCTTGAATCCAAGCTTGATTAATGCTTCAACATGAACAAAGCAGGATCAAAACAATAAATACAATGCCATTTTAAGTGACATGCTCGAGGAGCGTAACCAGTACCCAAACAGGAAGTCATTCGCGAACTGTGTTCTCTGATGTGATGTGTCTCACATCAGAACGGTTAAGTGTTGAACACACCCCTGGTTTCTGTTTTGATCATCAGCATCATATTGCAGACACACAGCCTGAAAATGGCATTAATATGCATGTGGTTTAGAAATGGGCTGAAGTGTTGTGTGGTTGTGTACAGGTTGGGAGTGTTATTTACGCCCCTCTTGCCCGCCGTGCAAGTTATCAAGCTGTTCCTACTTTTCTACATGAAAAAGGTGAGGGTTGTCATTTTTGTTTTTCAAGCATTACAATTTCTGATACATACATGATGAAGTTAAACAAATGAGACAGAACTATTATACTTGGTCATTTATTCATTGAGGAAAATTATCTAATATGACCACTGTTAGTGGAAAAAGATTGTGGACCTCTAGGATTAGCAGTTAATTTCAAGGTGAAATTAGTCCGGTGTTAATGGGTGGATAATCGGGTATGAGTGTGCGCCCCATTTTATTTAAAGAACAGATAAAGAAGAATAAAGTTACTTTTTAGGTAAGGCCAAGTCAAAGTCTTGAACTTAATTGAACAGAAATATTGTGGAAGGACCTGAAGAAAGCAGTTCATGTGAGGAAACCCACAAACATCCCAGATTAGAAGCTGTTCTATACTGAGGAATAGGCCAACATTCCTTCAAGTTTATGTGCAGAACTGATCACCAGTTACCGGAAACATTTAAGTGCAGTTATTTTTGCACAAGGGGGTCACACCAGATACTGAAAGCAAGGGTTGACGTACTTTTGCCACTCACAGATCTGTAATACTGGATCATTTACCTCAGTAAATAAATGACCAAGTATAATATTTTTGTCTCATTTGTTTAATTGGGTTCACAAACCTTCCAGCATTACTGTGCAGGATATGGTAACCACATATGGTCTTACACCATAGTATTGTAGAACCTACACACGCCCAATGATTGAGAGAGATACAGAGGAAATGGCATGACAGTTTGTAACTGTTATAAACACTAAGAGGAACTAACTTGTTTTATGGACATTCCACAACATTAAATGTGACTCTAAACAGATAAAAATGAAGATGTTATATAATTAATAAAAATGAGAGATTCACCAATATTAAATTCTCAGCCGATACGATAACCAATTTATTATATATACTCTTTATTATAAAGAGTGATATCGCCCGATACCGATAACCAATAGTTCTGGCTTTTGTACCTTATTTTAAATTAATAATAATAAATTCCACTATTCTGAAAGAAATGCAAATAAAAACTTCAAGTTGTTTCGCAGTAACTTGTTTCATAAACAGAAAACACATTACTCAAATTAATATGAACACATGAACTAAATTCTGATGATTAAAGTAAGATTTCTTAACTTATTGAATGTTATTAATTAATTTGAACATTAATTGAATGCTAAAAAAACCCTCCTGTTACGCTCACATTCACTCACCACAAAGAAAAGCATTTCTACTTCATCATTGACATCAAACTGGTAATATATATCAACTTTATATATATATATATATATATATATATATATATATATATATATAAACATTAATTGCATATTAACATTAACATATTAACATTAATTGCATATGAAATATACTACTCTAAAAATATTTTTCTGTGATATATATATATATATATAAATCAATCACAGAAAAATATTTTTAGAGTATATTTTTTATATTTATTTATATTACACCTTTGTTGTCAACTCATCTTCATTTAAACCTGTCAACAGTGCACTGCGAGCTTTAATTCAGCTCGAGCAGCGCACCTAAATAAATAAAATTTAGAATTGACGCCGAAACTCCCACTTTACTCCTGCAGCATCCAGTGTAAAATTTTAGCAGCTTACAGAGCTCACAGAATGCAATTTTGTCATCATTCCACACAAGAGACATCCTCTTTACACGCAGCACGAAATCTGTGTGTTTTCCTACCCTCTTTTGATTGACGGGTTATAATCGTCCCTGATCATCGGATGTTTTTAAACTGTCGGCCGATGGCCCATAGTGGGGATAATGAGCCTTTACATTGGTGAATCTGTAATAAAAACGTTTTAGCCTTGGTAAATTGCTGTGGTAGAAGAGGAACATCACATCACCCTGTCGTTGACTATTTTCCTATAACAGCATGTCCTGTAGTGCTTTGTTAATGCATTACTTAAAATAAGAGGAAATGCAGTACTATTACTCCACAAATAGCATGCCTTTGCATTTATTCAGTCCCCTTTTCCCACATCAAGGATGATGTGATCTTGATTTTTATTTTATTTTTTATCACTGCTGAGTATTTCTTTCTCTCTCTTATGTAGACGAGTCTGATGATGAACTGTCAGGCTCCCAGAAAGGCATGGAGGGCGAGTCAGATGACCACCTTCTTCATCACCCTCCTCTGCTTCCCTTCCTTTCTGGGCGCATCGGTGTGCGTCACCTATACCATGTGGACGTGAGTTAACATGTCATGCAAAAATTGCGTTTCTTTGTTCTCATGTGATTATTCTTTCAGCTTCCTCCTCCCTTTCTTTCACCATTCTTTCACATGTTCTGGCACGTTCCTGTGGTGCAGGATAAAGCCATCCCAGAGCTGTGGGCCATTTCGTGGCCTCAACACCATGTTTCAAGCAGGAAAAAAGTGGGTGGAGGCACTGGCCAGTGATAACCCTAATCTGACCTGGCTCACCTGGGTTCATACATACCTGGTGGAGAACCCTTTCTTCCCGTTCCTCGCTGCTGGAATCTTCCTGTGAGTCGCACCTCCCTTTCCTGTCTCATTTAACAAACCTCAGTCTGAATAAACTTGTTGTTACAAGGCTGTGGCTCAGTCGGTAGAGCGGGTTGTCCAGTAATCCACTAGGGTTGGCGGTTCGATTCCCGGCCCAGGTGACTCCACATGTCGAAGTGTCCTTGAGCAAGACACTGAACCCTAAGTTGCCCCCTATGGCAAGTTAGCGCCTTGCATGGCAGCTCTGCTACCTTTGGTGTGTGAGTGTGAATGGGTGAATGAGACACAGTGTAAAGCGCTTTGGATAAAAGCGCTAAATAAAATGAACTGAAAACATGACTGTGTTTCTTCTTCTCCAGGATAGTAATCTACTTCCACAGCCAAGTGGTGGATGGACAGAGGAAGATTATTGAGCTGCTACAGGAACAGATTGAAAATGTAAGTGTGTGAATAGCTGTGTTTACATGGACAACAATAATCCACTCTTAATCCGAATAAGACCATACTTTGATTAAGAAACTACCATGTAAACAGCAATTTTTCTAATTAAGGTCATAATCTAATTAAGCAATAATCGCATTAAGACAGGTAAAGTACTTCTGTTTTAGTCGTATCAGGGACGTGTATTACAGACATGAAAATGCCTTAATCACATTATGAACGTCGTGTGAGTTTTCACCCCATTTTGCGACAGGACACGATCACACGGCAGTTTTACGGCGAACAAGAGAGTATAGCTGTGTCCCAAACCGCATACTTTCCTACTATAGGCCTGTAGTGGGGAAAAATACATGTATCTCGACTACTATACAGTAGGTGAGTATGTGGTTTGAGACGCAGCCCGTGGCTTCAAGCAGTTGTCGATTAGCACGTACAGCACGACAAATAATTAACTGCACTTAAAGCGTACGTTAAAAAAAACACCCAAAACTGTATACGGCACCATAACGAAGACGAGTTGTATGTTTATACGTGAAATTCTGGAGGGACGTCGGACGGCGTGACGTAATGACGCGGGCTCTTAATCTATTTATGATCTATAACATGTACAACGGGAACATCACAGGAGTATTCTAAAAGCGACTCATGTAATCACCTTAATCACATTATTATATTACTCAGCGTAAGGTCAATAATTAGAATACTGCTGTCCATGTAAACATAGTCAGTGAAAACTTTTAAAGATGGCAAGAATTATTTGGGGTCTATAAGGATGGAAATTTTAAATAAAAGAACTTGGGCATTTAATAAAAATTTATGAAGGTGCAGTTTGATAAAATTCCTTCCTTACTGGATAAGTACATGACTGTTCATAAGACAGTTTCACATGAGCTACCTTCAAGCTACATCATTTATATAAATGCATGTGATTGGCCACAACAGATGATCTGCTTTTCTCCTTGAAGCCGAGATGGGTCGTGCTGAGGTGTCAGGAGTCGCTGAAGTACAGCCTGTATTTTCAGTTCACTACAACACTTTGCTGGGACCATATGAGACCTGTGGTCCTCCAATTGATGACCCATGCGCTAGATCATTGGGATGATGATAATACTATGAACGTCTTTTGTAAATTCTTTCTAGATTCTTCCTGCTACTTATTTAAATATGATTTTTGGCTTGAACGTTCTTTTAATTCCTAGACATGTACCTTGATCATTTAGGGTAGAAAAGAGAACACTGAAAGAAGCCATAAAGTCATAACTCATTTTACATTCTCATGTTCAGGAAGGAGAAGACAAGAAGTTTCTCATCACTAGATTACAAAACATCCATGAGAAGAAACGTCCACATTCCCGACATCACAGCAGGACAACCAGAGAGGTTAGCCTGTCTCTCACACTCACACACAAAAACTACACTTGTATATGTAGTTTTATTTAAAGCCAGTGAAATTTTTCCCACTTTCTTAATCACTTTTCTCCATTTCAGGAGTCAAGTTTCACATGACCTTCTCCCAGCCCTCTTCTTGTCAGTGTGAAAAGTGTCAAGTTGCAACTGGAGTTGCCCCCTGCTGTCCTGGAGCGGTATTACAAGCAAACAGAAGTACCGTGGCAGGTCCTCAACAGGCATTACTACAGCATGGAATTCAGGGTATCGCACCAGTCAATGCATTTAAGCTTTTACTGGAATGCACAGAAACATTTTTATTTTATTAGATTTTTAAAAATATATTTTTTCAATTTCAAACTTGCAAATTTCTTCAAATGGTTTCTAGCAGATTTTAAGTAAAAATTTTACTTTAAAAAGAAAAAAAAAGAGGTCATTGTAGGAAAATGGTGTTGTAGTAGGAAACAAAATGCAACATCTGCACCTGAGAAATCGTCATTCTATAGCCAAGTCTGTGAAAAAAATATTTGTAATGTTTGTCATCTTATTCTAAAACGTGAATTTAATATGTATTTAAAATATAGATGTCATTATGGTATCTCATCACAAAGTACAAGGTTACTATTCACACATGGAAGAGAAGAACCACAGAACGATGGGATATTTCCGTTTTAGTTTGAGAATTTAGTTGGGGTTTTATAGTATGAGTTTTTTTTTTTGTACTACTGCTTTTAATAAATTGAAAAATGTGAAATGGTGAGTCTGTGCTCAAGATCGGAAGTTCACAAACATTTGCATCTCACGGTCAACACAGCTGAACAGATAGATAGGGTGCCAATATTTTAATTGCAATTGGAAATCATTATGCAAATAAGAACTCTAAAAATGACAAACTGCTCATTTACACTTTTTAAAAATAGTTTTAGTGCAACTGATGTTTTTAGATTATATCAATGTGGCTGTTTACTATTATTTTAGGTCCAGTTTTACTTGACAAGTGGCATTATTCACATTCTAGCCTTCGTACTTTAACTGGAGGATTAAAAGTAATATCTGAAGCAGTTAAACACAGACAAACTAACAGACCTCGTCCTTCGAATGTTTCCCTGTCATGAGTTGTGTCTCAAATCAAAACCATGTTTCATTCAAAAGTATGTACTCTAGACCAGTGGTTCTGACCATGGGAACCTGCCCCCAGGGATCTGTGAAGGGTTGCCAGGGGGGTCTGTGAAATCACAGCTGCACAATTATAATCTAGTAATCTATTATTGAGTTATTGTAGTGAACAACTGTATAGAATAGTACAGAAATATTTGATTGACAGTATAGGAGATGGTGCCAGGTTGTTGAGTCTGTTCTGAACATTGCACTAAACGCTCACCCCTATTATGTTGGTTCTCCGCCACACTAACACACTCTGGTGTTATGTTCTCAAAAGGCAAAGCCCTGATATGAATTATTTTCCTAAAACAGCACGTCCCAAAGTGTTTTATTTCTCTTGCACTACAGTGATATGCCAATGATTCAAATTTGGAATTTATTAATGAACAGCATTTTGTGGTTTTTAACCATTTAAAGAGCGTCCACGAGCCAAGTTATCACTTACATTAGTTCATCAGGTTATTCTTCATTCTTGAAGTTACCAAGAAAAAAAGAAAAAAAAAGTATAGATCCTGAAAGTCTTTTTCCATAGCAGAAAACTTACTGACCTATACAAAGCACCTGACACTGGAGACTCCTTCCATTATTGTTAAACGAACATCTACTTACACACTGCTTCACCAGATCAATGATGTTTTTCATTGTTGGATGTTATTCTTTAGTTATCTGCTCATTATTAGACTTGGATTATGTGAAGTGTCCACCAACTCCCTGGAAACAAGTTGTTACAATAACGGTAAATGATTTATTTATTATTATTTTTTAGGATGAGCATGTTAATATCAACCTATCATTTAAATTACTGCCTGGAGTATTATTAGAGCTGCAGTCAGACAATTAATCCAGACCTATTGAGAATTCAATAGCATCGTGGTATAAAAGAAGCAAGCCTGGCATTCATGAACAATTGACACCCGCTTGCAGAACCACCTTTGTTACGCTAATTTTCCATAAATAAATACAAAAATTGGAAACTGGTAAACATTTTTTGCCATGATTATAATGTATCTTAAAGATTTATTACAAAGACATGCGATCAAAACAGCAAAGAAAAAGTGAAAAGGTATGTACACTTGACAAAGAATCTCTTCTCTGTCTCAGTTACTTATAAATATGATTCACAAAATAAAATAAATAGATAACTTCAGTGTTACTTAAGCTTATCTTCTCTTTAGGAACGTTACAAAATGAGAGTTTAAACGCTGATTCTTTGAGAATAGCATATGTGTTTGTCTAAAAATAAAAAAAAATAAAAAATGCCCATGAGCTCGTGTCGGGTGAGCAGTGCCTCCTGTGCTAGCAGTCTCTTCCTTCCTCTGGTGGAGTGAAACAGTCCGACTCATCCTGAGGAAACCAGGTCGGTTCCTTGTACAGTTCTGTGAAAGACTGCTGTGAAACTGGAAATAAAAGTGCTGTAACCTAATTAAAATGTTCTTGTAGCACCACAGGTCTTCTTTCTGAATAGTCCGCCTCATCTTACACATGGTCCTGCTGTACACATCAAAGTCCAAAACCCTGTTCATGAGCTTGACATCTTGAGACGTAAAGAAATGACCCCCTTGTTGCAGTTTGCTTGAGGCACCGGTAGGGGGCGTTTAAAAAAAAAAAAAAAAAAAAAGCTTATTGTTACAGTGAAACTACCTCCACATGGCTTCGAAACAGTGAGGTCTGGAGAGCTGGAGGGTTACCCGTCCCATTATAATTAAACATTTGAGCTATGCAAATATATATTATATATGTTTCAGTGGGGATTCTGCATCCTCGGTTAAAACACAGACTCTGTAGATCCTCAGAAAAGAAATACAAAGAGAGGAAAAATAATAAATCGCTCAACCTGATCATCAACCATAGTGTAGAGTTTGTGTCATGACAACAGACAAGAAGTTTTCTGTACTGAGAAAAGTTATTGACTCACTCACTTTGGAAAGTCAATAAACAATTATTCAGCCTTTCGTTCATTTTCAGTATATTCAGGTTGCGGATTATATTCCAGGAACACTGGGCATGAGGCGGGAGTACACCCTGGATGGGAAGTCAGTCCAGATCAGGGCACCATACACTTTTTTTTTTTTTTTACTTTTGTTGTTCCAGTGTCAGTAATTGGATTAAACAGCTTCAGTAAGACTTCTTTTTTTTTTTTTTTTTCTTTTTAAAGAGGTTTTAATTTTGAGTTATATCGTTTGAGACATTTAATGACAGTCAGCAACTGTCCTTAGACTTCATCTATAAAAGTTTCAGGGTTTATTTTTTGTCCTTTTCTCAGTACCGGCTATTTTTTTTTTTTGTCTGGTAAAAAAAAATCAATCACACATGCACTACAATGCTTATGGCTGAAAACGACATCTTACCTTAAAATTAAGTCCACATCCTTGTAAAGGGACCTGTGAATATCATTTACAATTGACTTCAGTTCCTACTGCCATTTTACTGCTTAACTCATATACTGGTAATGGTGTGTGAGTGTATGTGATTTCATTCAGCTTCTGTGTATATGGCTCAGTTGCCATTATTGAGCATGCCCAGTAGCGTGCTAGCCTCCATGCCCTGCTGCTGTGCCATGCGCTGCACGTCAAAGCCCATATGAGTGAGGAACTGGATGACGCTCATTTCCTGTCCAGTCATCTGATCTCGGATCGTAGGGCACGTCGGGTTGCAGTGAGGCCACGGGCAGCTGTCTATCAGATGCAGCGGGCAAGCACGAGGCGGAGAGCGATGACTGCTGTTGTTACGGTGGCTGTTCTGGAGGCTGCGGTCCCAGCACTGCAGAGCACGAGGCAGAGACGTGCCCTTCACATGCACGTCCATCCAGTAACTTCAGACAGAGCAACATGTACAGAGAGTCAGACAAGGGGCTGCAGGGTGATTGGTATTGATGATGCTGTTATTCTCCAGAGAAGGAGGACAGGACAAAGGCAGAATACTTACTTTCTCGTGATAATCTCGTGTGATAAGCAGGCAGGTGCAAACATGGCCCTGTCAATGACAAACAAAACACACGATCAGATCTGATCATTTAAGCCACATTGTTGGGTCAATAAATCCAGGACATGCTTTTTTATGCATTTGTAAATTAAGCTCAGTCAGAGATGAAGCTACTTTTTTTAAATGTATTTATTTACTTACAGCAAATAATTTGTGGCTAGGCATTTCCTAGAACAGTTAATCCTAACATTTTCTATCAGCCGCTTCGTTTAGCAGTAATTCCATCTGCAAGGTTTATATTAAATGCACTTGTTTTAATGCACATTGTTTCTATAGTAACAACTTCTACAAGGGCTTGTATTGCAGACACGCCATATTTTCACACTTTTGGAAGGAGTCTTTGGTGTTAAAGCTTTGTAGGTAAAGCTTTGTAGGTAAAGCTGTGACTTTATTCGATATGGGACCAACATCTCAATTTGGTGGTGTTTTTTTTTTTTTTTGGTCTTAACTTTAAGAAAGAGAAAAAGAGGAGAGGTGCTAGGAATGACTCAGCTATAGCTGCTGTAATATATAATATAACTATAAACCCATTATAAAAAGTACCAAGTGCTGTTATTCAAAAATATTTCAGGGTTGTAACCATGGGCATTCTTTAGGGAAGTCTGCCCCCCCCCCAGTGTTGAGGAAATACCCAATCTGCCCCAATAAACACAATACAAAATATTTCTATATGTCCCCATTTAATGACCCCTGCCAACCGATCTGTCTTTTCATCTATTCTATTTATTTAATGTCTATTCCTTTTTAATATATTTCCGTTTGTTAAGGAAAATAGGTGTGTGCCCCCACTCCAGTTGTACACTTGGTTGTGCCCATACTCAACACAAGTTCGTAGATATATTTTAGCAGCTCAGTCTGTGAGAAATGGAGACAGCAATACCTAAAAAAAAAAAGGTAACCTTAACTTAGTATAGCAGGCATCATACCATGGCTTGTTCTTAAGAACGTCAATTAACTTTTGATATTTGCACACCCACGAAGTAGGCTAGGCGAACGTCAGTTCCAGTTTTTGACCATTAACGTTACATTCACTTGCATATCATGTGACAGAATGTTATAAATGCCATACCATGGTTACACCTTTGGTTGTAACAGCCATCACACCACCCCATCCCAACATTGATTATTTTCCTACGACAGCATCAAGTTTTATTCCTTAATTTACATATAAGGGATAATCATGTTCCATTATGCAAATGGAGGCTGTGCAACACCACCGTCATGTCAGGGCTTTTAATCATCATTTACATAGTCACAATTTTATCGCTCATTCATACTACAGTTGAGGTCATAAGTTTACATGCGCCTTGCAGAATCGGCAAAATGTTAATATATATATTTTTTTAATAAGAGGGATCATGAAAATTGCATTTTTAACTTTACTTTGTACCACCCTGAATAAGCCATTTCACGCAACAGATGTTTACATATAGTCCACAAGACAATACCTAATTTACACAAATGAACCTGTTCAAAAGTTTACATACCCATGATTATTAATACTGTGTGTTTGTTATGTCTAAAATTTAGCCTATTACCCAAATTTACCCAAAAGACTCTTTGGGTACCCAAACAAACCGAGGCCTTAATCACGTGAGTGCACTTTGACCCAGTTCTTTCAGTATCTCTGGTTTATTTATTTAATTTCTCTACATTTGTTTTAAATATGGTTATACCGATTCCATACTTCATGATATCGTTATATTATCTTTATAATATTTTATATTCTTATTACTATTCTTAATGGATGATCAACTCCTGTTATGTTTTTTGATAGTTCATGAGTCCCTTATTTGTATTGAACAGTAAACTGCCCACTGTTCTTCAAAAAAAATCCTCCAGCTCCACATTCTTTGCGTTTCAGCATATTCTGCATATCTGACCCCTTTCCAGCAGTGTCTATATAATGCTGAGATCCATCTTTTCACACTGAGGACAACTGAGAGACTCGTACACAACTATTACATGAGATGCAAACATTCACTGATGCTCAAGGTGGTGACATTATATATTTAGAGCCAGGGGGTTGGGGGTATAAACCTTTGAACAGAATGAACAGTGTAAATTGTTTTGTTTAAAGATTTGATTTGTTTCCTTTACTACTACCCATCAGAAGCTACATAGGATTTTTATTTTTATTTTCCCCAGAATACAAAATAATAAGTATTGAGAATCTAGCACATGTAAATTCTTGAACCGGTTCATTTGTGTAAATTCAGTTATTATTTTGTCATGTGGACTATATTTAAATATCTGCTATGTGAAATAGCTTATTCAGGACAGTAAATAAAACAACAAAATTATTTTTTTATGATCCCCCCCCTTTAAAAAAAAGTATATATATATATATATATATATATAAAAATATAAAATAAAGTTATTTATTTATATTTGACCTCGACTGTAAATATCTTTTAAACTGATAAAATGTGTAAATATTTACGGGACGTCTTTGAGAGTGTTCCTGAGCTCAATTCCCAGGTTCTGGATATAACGCCACTGGCCTTGCTGTACCGGCTGCCCAGTGAGGTGGATGTTATCAACTGTCAGCTGAGCCTCATCAAACAACCACTGCACCACAAACACTGGGCCTGAGAGAAAGAGAGAGCATTCATAAGCATGACCACATCCTAAACTCGGTCCATGTTTTCCTTTCCTCTTGAGTATTAAGAGCACTAGAGGGCAGCATTTCTCTTACTTTTCAGGGTAGGGTAGACTTTATAGCCAAAGAAGCAGTTCCATTCCTCTCCTGTGTGAGCCAGTCTGCAGCGCTCAGGTACAACACTGCCCCAGTACCTACAGCACAGGAAACACAATGAGAAATTCTGCTCTCTTTACTTTCTTTCTACCCCCCTCAATCCCTCTTCATTTTGGCCTCGTCAGACTCCTCACCTGATTCCCCTTTTGATTGCTTCGGTTGGGGCACAGCCGATGGTGTCCACACAGTCTGTGCCACGGTACTGCTTGTTGTCCAGAAACCAGCCCGAGTCAGCCAGCCCTCGCACCTGAATCGAGCCGTGCCCCAGACTCTTCAGGAGCTCAGCCACACGGTCCACGTTCAGCAGAACACCTGTGCCTCCAGCACTGATACACACACACACACACACGGTTTTGTATCCGTTTTGTTCAAAGTGACATCTTAAACTACAGTTCTGTGGGTGGAAACGCCTCATTGATAAGAGAGATCTGAGGAAAATGGCCTGATTGGTTCGAGCTGCCAGGAAGGAAATGGTGTAATCACTGTTTTCAACTGTGGTGAGCAGAAAAGCATCTCAGCAGGCACAAACCATCGAACCTTGAGGTGGATGTGCTACAACAGCAGAAGACCACACTGGGTTCCACTCCTTTCAAACAAAAATGGGAATCTGAGGCAATCACGAGCACAGACTCTCTCAAACTGGATAGATCCAGTGTACAGCTGTTCCTAATAAAGTGGATGCGGAGTGCATGAACCCTTATGTACATTTCTAGCTATTAATTAGTGTACACAAAAATTCCAATCGCATAAAGTCTAAGAAAAATTAATATACATTTGTGTTAAACATTTCAATAATGTTTGCTGATTTTTGTAGCTTTCTCCCGTTCTCTCCATCTCTTATTTGCTCTCGCGCCATGGAAACAGTTGAGCATGAGGGTGTTGAAAAAACAACCCACTCCTTTAAGAAGCAACTAAACACCGTAGCTTAGCAACTGTAACTAGGCCGGAGTAGCTACAACTTTTAGCCTTGAAGACAGTCAGATAGCTGATATTGGAAAATGTTTTGACAGGAAAGTGACATTTTCACCATTTCCTAAGAGGAAAGGTGATCAAGGCTGTCAAAAATCACCTTCATCTTGTTCATGAGTTTATTTATGGCAAAAGAACATTGAATTACTGTGAAATATATTGTAGGGCAGCTGTGGCTCAGTCGGTAGAGCAGGTTGTCCACTAATCGTAGGGTTGGTGGTTCGAATCCCGGCCCGGGTGATCCCATGCCGAAGTGTCCTTGGGCAAGACACTGAACCCTAAGTTGCCCCCGATGGCAAGCTAGCACCTTGCATGCAGCTCTGCTACCATTGGTGTGTGAGTGTGCTCTCATTTGTAAGTCACTTTGGATAAAAGCGTCTGCTAAATGAATAAATGTAAATGTAAATACAGAACTGCCACAGCTGACAATGAATCACGCAATTCTCTCGCTGCAGGATACTCTCCATGATGCATTTTCGCTCATTATCATCATCATCTTGCGCTCTTTTATGACCATGCATCACCAGTTTATAAGACTGCTGACTTTGGTCCATAGCCTTTAGTTTCAGACTGCCACGTGATCATTATTTTATGGACGGATGTTTGAGTTAGTTTTGTTCTGGGTGTTCGGTACTGGCATTTATACAACAATTTAATCATAATGGAAATTATTTACAAACAAGAGCAGATTTGAGTAAATGATTGAACAAATCTGCGTCTCGTTCATTAAACTGTTGTACAGCATCAAAATGAGTGGCGACTTCAACACAAATGTTGAAAGAGTTTCAGCTGTGCTGAAACAAGCTAATCCCCCAGTTTAACCTCATACGTCTAATTTACATGAAATAGGGGCCATTTTATTTTAATGTTGCAGCAGTGAACCAATAAAAGGAACGCATTTAGCATAAACGAACACATTTAAGACCTTTACGGTTGTTTTTTTTTTTTTTTTACTGAACTTGAGCATGTACTAACCAACCAATGTAATAGAAACACCTACAGTACCCAGCTGCACATTCAGACAATGATGCACTCATGTGGCAGCAGTGCAATGCAGAACATCACACACATACAGGTCATGAGAGTCAATGAATGTCAAAAATATCAGAATGGTGTTCTGCTGTAGCACGTCCGCCTCACACCTCCAGGGTCTGGGGTTCGAGTCCCGCCAGGGCCATGTGTGTGCGGAGTTTGCATGTTCTCCCCGTGTGTCGGGGGTTTCCTCCGGGTACTCCGGTTTCCTCCCCCAGTCCAAAGACATGCATGTTAGGCTGATTGGCGTATCTAAAGTGTCCGTAGTGTATGAATGTGTGTGTATGTGATTGTGCCCTGCGATGGACTGGCACCCTGTCCAGGGTGTACCCCGCCTTGTGCCCGATGCTCCCTGGGATAGGCTCCAGGTTCCCCGTGACTCTGAAAAGGAGTAAGCGGTTGAAGATGGATGGATGGATGTTCTGCTGTTGTAGCTTGTCTGATTGGTGCTTCGCATGTTCTGAGATGCTTTTCTGCTCGTCACGGTTGTAATGAGTGGTTATTTGTAGTTTTCCTGGCAGCTCAAACTAGTCTAGCCATTGTACTCTGATCTCTTTCGTCAACAAGGCATTTCTGCACACAATGCCGCCACTCACTGGATGTTGTTTTTGTTGGTTCGTTGTTGTTTGCACCATTCTGTGTAAACTCTAGAGACTGTTATGTGTGAAAATCCCATGAGATTAGCAGTTTCTGAAATACTCAAACCAGCCCATCTGGCACCAACAAACATGCCACGATCAAAGTCACTGGGATCCGTAAGATTTTTCCTCATTCATATGTCTGATGTGAACATTAACTGAAGCTCTTGAGCTGTATCTGTATGATATTCTGCTTCTACATTGCATTGCTGCTACAGGATTGGCTGATTGGATACCTGCATGAATGTGATGGTGTACAGGTGTTCCTAATAAAAGTACAGTGCCTTGCGAAAGTATTCGGCCCCCTTGAACTGTTCGACCTTTTGCCACATTTCAGGCCTCAAACAAAAGATATAAAACTGTAATTTTTTGTGAAGAATCAACAACAGGTGGGACACAATCATGAAGTGGAACCAAATTTATTGGATATTTCAAACTTTTTCAACAAATAAAAAACTGAAAAATTGGGCGTGCAAAATTATTCAGCCCCCTTTACTTTCAGTGCAGCAAACTCTCTCCGGAAGTTCAGTGAGGATCTCTGAATGATCCAATGTTGACCTAAATGTCTAATGTTCATAAATAGA
>JAFFST010047724.1:17694-27780 GCA_022414735.1 Noturus placidus
CAAAAGGTCGAACAGTTCAAGGGGGCTGAATACTTTCGCAAGGCACTGTACATTGCACTTCACGGCGAATATCATTGAAAGCGTTATTCCGGGCAGTTGATTTTGTCCAATTGATGGGCTTTGTTGAGCTGGTGTTTCCTGTCGAGTAGTTTGGCAATATCCTCATTGTTTTCATCAAACCAATTTTGGTGCACATGTTTCTTGGGTCCGAGAGCTTCGAGAGCAGATGAACAGAGAGTGTCATGAAGAGTCGACCACTGTTCATTAATGTTGCCATTTTGGACTGTCCGATCCAACACGTGCGTTAGAATCTCCAAGAATGATCTGTTTGACCGTCTTTGGCACATTCAAGAGGATAAAATTAAGGTCTGCGTAGAACTTGTCCTTTGCGTCTTCCGGGTTTGACATCGTCGGTGCATAAGCACTGATCAGTGTCGCATGAGACTTTCCTGAAAGAGGAAACCGAAGAGTCATCAGGCGGGCCTTGATGCCCTTAGGAATGTTGCTGAGTTTCTTGGCAATTTTGCTCTGAATGGCGAAGCCGACTCCCACTTCTCGTCGCACCTCCTTTGGACGTCCACACGCTCCTCCGCTAGAGGTAACACACACACACACACACACCTCTTATACACACGCTTATCTGCTAGAGGTAACACACACACACCTTATACACACACACACACACACACACACACACACACGCACACAAATAATTGTTGAATGTTGAAGGTTAGACTCTGGTCAGTATTTTATTAAAGGGGGATCTATCTCTCTTTCAGGACTCTGAGTGCTGACAGTCTGGATCTGGAACAAGAAGTAGATCCGCTAAATGTAGATCACTTCTCCTGCACGCCGCTGGTCAGTACAACATTTTCATTTACTTTTATACTACATTGTTGTTAAATTCCAGATTGCGATTGGTCAGAATGTGTTGTTTAATTTTCTTTGCTAGCCAATGCTAGCCAATCACAGTGGCCTGTCTGTTCGTTCATGTGTACACTGTTGTTAGCATTTTAAAGTTAGCATTTCCTCTCAGTGTTCAGATGAAGTGTGACAATGTGTCCTTACATACGATGTGTGTGTGTGTGTGTGTGTGTGTGTGTGTGTGTGTGTGTGTGTGTGTGCAGATGTGGGCATGTGCTCTGGGCCACCAGTCCGCTGCAGTCTTACTATACAGGTGGAGCAGTGTGGCACTGATGATCCCGGACTCTCTCGGACGTCTCCCTCTTGCTGTCGCTCGCTCACGGGGACACACACGTCTCGCCCGCTGCCTCGAGGAGCTGCACACACACACACTCTTACAGTCACACACACCGGAGATCACACACACACACAACCAGTCACATACACTGGACATGTCACCACCACCTCAGCTGCCCCTGTCTCCGTTATCTACAAGTCCTGATACAGGTAACTAACTCTCTCACGAACACACACACACACAGTCACTCACACATGAACACACACACTGCTAGCTAACTGGCTAATTTTGTAACGAGATTAGCTAACACGAAGCTAGAAGTCAGATGTGCTCTAGTCTGGGTTCTAATAAGAACTCCATACCATAAACTGTAGTGGTTTGGGACAGAATCCTAATTATCTTTTCATTTTACTTTTGTATTTCCTTTCTCTCTCTGTCTCTCTCTCTCTCTGTCTGTCTCTCTCTGTCTCTCTCTCTCTCTGTCTGTCTCTCTCTCTCTGTCTCTCTTTTTCTCTGTCTCTTTGCCTCTCTCTCTCTCTCAGGTTTGAGTTCCTCCAGTAGTATTCCATCCCCTAGTGACCCACCCTCTCCATCTCCTAGCTCCGCCTACTCTAGTGGTTCAGCCCCACCCACCTCTCCTCTGTCTCCTCCTGACCCAATGGATACATCCTGTGACTCCTCCCCATGTGCCTCCCCAACCCCACCCCTTCGGTGCCCAACCCCCAAACACATGGACACACACTTCCTGTTGGACTCTCCTCCACACTCACATGAGCACACACACTCACATACACACTCCTCGTTCGAGGCAGAATTGCTCAGTTACAGTGAGAACGCGGAGAATGAGGACTACCTGCCTGCTGAGGTCTTACAGGTGAGACACACACGCACAAACACACTGTATAGTGTCTGCTTGTTTCTTCAGCCTGTACTGATGTACTGTCTGTGTGTTTGTCAGGTGGACATGGCAACGCTGGCTGAGCAGATAATTGAGGCAACTCCTGATCGAATCAAACAGGAGGAGTTTCCCAGGGGGGCGGAGTCACCACTCAGAGAGAGGTGGGACAATGCAGCCATTCATGATACTATGCCGTGGCTTGCACCCTACCTGGATACTGTAGACCGGTACACACACACTCACACACACAGTAACTCATACACACTTTACACATGCACACTGTACCTTGGTCATTTATTCCACTATGTAAGTACTGTGTGTGTGTGTGTGTGTGTGTGTGTGTATGTTAGGTGTGTGTGTCCAACCCCACAACCCCCTTCCCCTCTCAGTGCTCTATCCCTGCAGAGGCTGCGTCCCCCAAGTAGTGCAGCATGGGCGGAGTTTTTGAATGCGTCAGCCAATGGGAGGATGGAGAGAGACTTTGCTTTGCTCACTCTAACGGACAGTGAGCAGCGGGAACTTTACGAAGCTGCTCGCATCATCCAGAATGCGTTCCGCAGATACAAGGTACACACACACACAGATCTTCCCGATATCATTGTAGATCAGTTACGTATTTTTTTCATAATAAATTAAACACTAACGTTAGGAGCGTTGTGTAGAGACAGGTTTAATCATCACCATGGTTACACGTTTCAGGGGCGGAGACTGAAGGAGCAGCAGGATATGGCGGCTGCAGTGATCCAGCGATGCTACAGGAAGTACAAACAGGTACACACACACACTTTTGATCAACGTATAATACACATCAGGTCAGTGTGTCACCCCCTACAGGAGAAGCAGTTACTGTGGGTGTTTGTCATTAATTTATGTACTGACTAACAGTCACTAATATCTTTCACATCTCTGTCTCACTCTCTCCTCCTGTCTCACTTTGGTCTCTCCTTTGTCTCTTTATCTGTATCTCTCTTCCTTTCTCTCTCTCTCTCTCTCTCTCTCTGTGTGTTTTCATGCAAGCTAACATGGATTGCTCTGAAGGTAAAATTAAAACTCTAATGCTGTGTTTCCTTTAGTGTGGTGTCTCCTCTTTCTCTCTCCCACACACACACACACACCCACCCAACAGACTGTGTTTACCCTCCACAAATCCCTGTGTGTTAATCCAGCTGTGGAAACAGGGTGTGTGTGTGTGTGTGTGTGTGTGTGTGTGTGTGTGTGTGTGTGTGTCTTCACTTGGTGTTTATATCTCCTCTTCCCAGTGTGTGTGTGAGATTTACTGTGTGTGTGTGTGTGTAACATACTGTCCTTTCTCGTTGTCAGTACGCTCTGTATAAGAAGATGACGCAGGCAGCCATTTTGATCCAGAGTAAGTTCCGCAGTTACTACGAGCAGAAGAAGTTCCAGCAGAGTCGCAGAGCCGCGGTTCTCATCCAGCAGTACTACCGCAGCTATAAAGAGTACGAACGTATCAAACAGGGAGGAAGAACCGGCACTGCGCTCTCCAACAAGATGAAGTGAGTCAGTCACGTGCACAAAGCACTGCTTATTTAATAGAGATTTGTGTATGCCACCACAGGAACCTCCTCTAGAACTTTTTCAAGAACTCAGGCACTTTCTATATGTTTCCACAGGAGGATCCAGGACTGATTTTAGTTATTAGACCATACTGTAGTTTAACTTTTGTTTGTACCTGCAGAGGCTCATTCCTGACAAAGAAGCAGGATCAGGCGGCTCGCAAAATCATGCGCTTCTTTAGACGCTGCAGACACAGGTACACACACACACACACAGAAATAAGTTAAAAACTGTTGCATTCCAAATGAACAAACACACACACACACACACACACACACTCACTCCTGTAACAGACACTTCTGACAGAACATCAGTAACTGCAGAGGAGGGTGAGGATTTGGTGTAGCTCAGACCAGAGCACCTCTTATACAGGCAGAAAAACTGAATTTAAAAGGACTTTAAGCCTGGAGAAACATCACTAACTGGAGAATGCTACTCGGCACAGTGCTCAGGTCCTTTACGAGCTGCTGGGGTTCTCCTGTGTTCATGTCTCATTGGAGCGGCTAAGATCTCTATCCAGGAAACCAGGTGCACACAAATCACTGATTTGGAGGTGTGAAGGTCTGACTGGATTTGTAGATGAATCTAAGACACTTAGCATCTTTCAGGTTGCTAAAGTTAATCAGGGACCAAAACATCAGCATTCTGAACGTTATGGCATAACTTCATGACAGTAAAAATGGTTCCTCGGGTTCCACCACAGGAAACTTTATTTTTATGGAGTTAAGAGCTCACAAACTTCCGATACATTTTCACCAGAGGAACCACGCTAATGTTGGTTTCAGAGCTGTACTTTTATTCAATGAACCATTAAAGTGGAGATTTCCCTGCCAAACTGACTGAGGATTGAGGAGAGGAAGTTTGTCCTCTAAGAGAGAAGGAAAACCCTGAGTACTGAACCAAGCTGTGAGGAACGCTGAGCAGAGCCGAGTGAAGAGGATTTCTCTGTGATTTACTGAAGGAGAATTTACACACTGTCTCTCTCTTCCAGGATAAAGGAGCTGAAGCAGAACAAGGAGCTGGAGCGGAGAGGCCTGACCACCTGATCTCTCTCACACACACACACGCACACACTTTTCCCTACAAGTTTACAATGGCTGACGAATAACCTGAGAGATGTGACTTCCTGCATGTCCTCTAAAGGAGTGAACATCTTGAATCCTCCATCTCCTGCCCTTTAACTCTCGCACTTAAAAATAATGAATGAACCTGGAACTCGCGTTGGGTTTCGTTGTTCATGCTAACGCTCGCCGTTATCGGAGTTCACTAGCTAGCGACATTCTGGGCTAGAATTGTGAGTTAGCTAAGCTTTTAGCTGCCTTGAACCCCTTCAGACTACTTCTACTTTTTGTTCATTATCATTGTTGCAGCTTGTACAGTGTGTCATACAAACCTTTTCTCTCTACAATTCTAATTATACATATGTATAAACACACACACACATGAAATTAGTCTTGGATATAAATTTATTTCTGCTTTGAGGTGTTTTCTATGACAATGTTTACCTTCTCAGTGAGATTTTCCCACTCCACTGATTTTCAGTCTTAGACCTCATCCACTTCCCCTCGCTCATGTCGTTTCTCTCGCTCTTCTTCACTTCCCCTAACTCGTGTCCAGTTTCCCTCGCTCTTCTCCACTTCCCCTCGTCCCCTTCCCCTCGTCCCCTTCCCCACGCCCTTCTCCACTTCCTCTCGTCGCCTTGTCCTCTTCCCCTTGCTCTTCTTCACTTCCCCTTGTCCTCTTCCCCTTGCTCGTGTCCCCCTGGACTCTTTACATCACTATGGCAGCTTGAATGATGTGCGTTAGATGAGAATCGAAGACATTGCTGCAACCTAGAACTGTTTTTCCCCCAAAATGGCAGACTAATCTTCATGAACAGAAGCTTCAAATTTCAAAACTACTCTCATGTAATGTTTGCTAGCGAGTTAGAGTGCTAACTTCAACATGGAAAAACGGGAAATGAGCTTGGCTTTGGTGCTCGTGCTGCCGTTGTATGTTCCTTCTGATAAATTCGCTCCGAATGCACGCGTAGTTACTGCACACTTATGCGTGGTTAGGGGTAGTGGATAAGGGTGTGTTCTCTTCATACAGGGTGAAATATAACGTCTTAAACATCACTGGAGTGATGTAACTCAAGTGGAGATGGAAGTAAGCTGGAACACCTGTAACCTGGGGTTTAGGGCTGGGACGAGAGAACCTTGTGAATATACCGTCATCATTCAATCTGAAATATAGATATCCTTAATATAAAAGTATATACAATGACTTAAACTTCTATTTTTAGATAAAAATCTGTAGTAAGGTTTTTAAATAAAAATTAAAGATGAGAGTTTCTACTTTGTGATAAACTACTGAAGGATCAGAGCGACTCCTCTAAGCAAGTCCACCTTCAAATGTAAACATCTTCTGAACCGAGTAACAGAACCTTCACGCTGACTGGACCAGTATCGCTTCTTCACCTCAGACCTCCTCCTAGTTTCTGCTGAGTGTGTTCATGGCTTTAACTCACACCTCAACTTATCCACACTTGAGAAGCATTCACGCTGTTATTAATCAGCGAAATCATTAAACAATTACGGATGAGTTGAAATCTAAAACTACAAACTGATTCAGCTGAAATACATTTTACTGACCTCGCTGTTTTCTCATAACGATGTTATAACCTTTAAGAAATGCATTTGCTGTTTTTATTTAAGATATCAGTGTATATTCTTTTTATTTCTGTTCAAGCAGCTCAGAAAACACACACATCATACATTTTATTTTTATGATTATTTTTGATTGTGCAGTGCCTTGAAGTCTTTAATGCAGTCTCTCTCTCTCTCTTACACACACACACACACACACAGAGTAGACTTGTTTAACTTAAATTGTGTTGCAGTTTATGCCTATGAATTTGATACATATTCTCGTGTGTTATACTTCAGCACTGCGTATGTTAATATAATGCATTGTGTAAATATTGTATATTATAAAGAGCTGTTGAGGATAAATATATATATATATATAATATTTAACAGGAATATATTTGCTTGTTAGATCTGAAATATTGTTTTTTTCCGTTCACAGATATGCATGATTATACTTACAGCTACTGCATGAGTTCCTTTAAGAGATAAAGTGGATAAAAGTGAAATGTTGCAAAAAGTTTATTTATGAATATTGTCATCACTTTGGATTGTTTTTACTGAAAATCTCATTTTATTGGTGTTCAGGCTGCTTTGCTAATGAATAATTATTCATTAAAATGTGTTCGAAAATGATTTGCTCTGATGTTTTAATGGGAATAAATGAAGGTAAGATTTCAAACTCGGACGAAACCAAGACGTCGTCCTGATCAGGTGGCTTCTCTAAGAATTTTGTATCTGGTCGTTACTGTACACACACAATGTGCTTGACAGTAATACTGTTTATCCAATAAACCTCAATATCTGTTTCCATGGCGACCAAACAGCTTTTATTAAAACCCCTGAAACACGCCGAGGAAGTAAACAAAATCCATACATCTGTATTTCAGTCACAGCTACTTCCCTTCTGACTCGCAGTGTGTCCCAAACACTAGTGTTTCATAATAAAATGGGGTGAGTATAAATTCTAACAATAACGGAGAAGTTCTTTAAAAAACTCATCATTCGGCACTGATTTTATCCTGATTAATGCCGTACGCTTCAAATCATGTAACCTCCAGCTCACTGTTTTCGGAAAACAGAGCTTTCACTTCACCTCATTACACACACACACACACACACACACACACTATAATGCCGAAATACTAGCATTTGGGATCGAGCCTCATAGAGAGAACAGAACACACACAAGAGGTGTACTCTGGGGGGTTCGGTTCCTGGTAAGCACCAGATTCTTCCCAGAATCCATTTAGATGACATCACACGCACACTCGGTGGTCAGAAGTGTGTGCTGGAAGGGGAGGGGGCCGGCAAAGGTCGGGTGCGGGGACGGAGCAGGGCGCGGACGTTGTCACGGTAACGAGAGGACATGATGTTGTAGAGCAGTGGGTTGATGGCGGCGCTGCAGTAGAACAGCACGAAGGAAACGAGGTTCAGGTACTGAGACAGGAAATAAACCTGAACGCTGGAGTTTAGAGACAGACAGAACAACGTACGAGCTACATGGAATGGCAACCAACACACCACAAACACACACACTATCACCACTACACACCACACGGGGTAACAGTGGGGAGGGCAGAGAGAGAGAGTGACATTATTATTTCCTTTTATTCCATATAACACAATCAGCATGATTAAAAGGTATATAAAGAGCTGAACTGGTGGACAGTTAAACCCGTACACTGGTAAATAACCAAACTAAATAAACAGGTAATTAAACACAAATATGTAAATATGATAAATACTGCAGGTAGAATTCATTATTGTTTACTATTACCTGACCTTTGACCCCTGTGTGCTTACCCATCATCCTCAGGGTCTGGCGGTGGGTGAGGTCTCGGTGGACGTGTCTGCGTTGGCGCAGTCTGCGGGCGATGAGTGTGTAGAGAAGCGTGAGTGTCGTCAGCGGGACGATGAAATACAGGTTAGAGAGCCACAACATGGCCACCATCAGGCCCGAAGTCTCCGCCCACCGAGTCACACGGCACTCCGTCAGGTTACCTTCGACAGGCTCCGCCCCTACTAGCATCAACACTGGGCCAGAACTCAGGGCAGCCACGCCCCACAATGCACCAATCAGCACACGGACACGGCCCCGTGTCACCAGGAGGCGGGCTCTGAGCGGGAAACACACGCCCACATAACGCTCCGCCCCCAATGCAGTCATGTGCAGGATGGAGGAGAAAGTGCAGCACTCGCTCACAAACTGAGAGAGTTTACACACTGCATCACCTAGGAACCAGGGGCGATACCACCACAGCTACAGGTATACACACACACACACACACACACACACACACACACACACAGGTGAATAAACATGTAAATAAAGAAACAGATTAACAGGTAAACCACCAACAGGAAAACAGGTTCTCTACCTGCACTCAGACTTTCATCAGGTTTTATGAGGAAGTGATTTTTCTTCATTTGAACGATGCAGGAATTTAATAATCACATTCTAAATAAAACTTTACGATGCTGATGACATCATTAACACTAACGTTACAGATAAAAGGTCTTAAGCTTTTTCAGCTGAACCATACACAATTTCCAGGACAAAGGCAATAAGATCAGACAGAGTAAAGATTAGAAAGAATAAAGATTGGACAGTAAAGGTCAGATAGAGTAAAAGTTTTACAGTAAAGGTTTCACAGGGATGCTTTGACAGAGTAAAGATGAAAGAGTACAGATCGGACAGTAAAGACGGAACAGAGTAATGATCGGACAGTAAAGACGGAAACAGAGTACAGATCGGACAGTAAAGACGGAAACAGAGTACAGATCGGACAGTAAAGACGGAACCAGAGTAATGGTCGGACAGTAAAGACGGAACCAGAGTAATGGTCGGACAGTAAAGACGGAACCAGAGTACAGATCGGACAGTAAAGACGGAACAGAGTAATGATCGGACAGTAAAGACGGAACCAGAGTAGTGGTCGGACAGTAAAGACGGAACAGGGTAATGATCGGACAGTAAAGACGGAACAGGGTAATGATCGGACAGTAAAGACGGAACAGGGTAATGATCGGACAATAAAGACGGAACAGGGTAATGATCGGACAGTAAAGACGGAACAGGGCAATGATCGGACAATAAAGACGGAACAGGTGAAAAAATCAGACAGTCAGTGTTTCTGTTACACATTTTTAGACACTTAACACTGTTGTAGAAAAATCAGTCTATTCTTCCAGGTATTGTGAAATTGGTTATTAACGTGCGATTGGACCTCTCCCTCTGTGTGTGTGTGTGTTTTCTCCTCCTCCAGCTGCAGTTTAATTTGACCTTTAGAATTTCTGTGTCCTGTGGAGTTCCATAAGGTTCCAGGATAGCTTTGCTCTTCAGGTAAACACTACCATTAGCTAAATTTATCAGGTCACATGATTCATTTCCATAGTTACCAAACACTGATGAAACACGCCCAGGTTAACAGGTAAGTGAATACCTTGTACAGGTCGAGGGGCATCAGCACCAGCATCATGATATCCGACACCGCCATGCTGCTCAGGTAGAAGTAGGTGGTGCTTCTCATCTGGGGGCGGAGCCACACCACCAGGATGGTTAGAATATTACCCATCAGGCCGAGTACCAGCAGTGGCACACAGACTGTCGTCACGGCAACCAGTTCAGAGTGGCTGAAGGCTGAAGACAGTCCAGTCCAGTCATCCAAATAATTCCAATAATTCGAATTGTTCTCATTGTCACAACCACCACACCAACCAGAACCATCCTGTGTTAGATCCATCTCTCTCTCTCTCTCACACACACACACACTCTCTGTTAC
>JAFFST010047726.1:11859-19359 GCA_022414735.1 Noturus placidus
GGGGATCCAGTGCTAATGCTTAGAGAATCAGAGATGTGTTTCCCCAGCTTCACATGCTGCTTCCTGTCAGACAGAAAGTCCGTCATCACTGCAACTTTACCATAAAGACGTGTAGCATTATTGTTGTTAGGTTTCTATTATTATTATTATTATTATTATTATTATTATTATTATTATTACACTACTGTATTTTACTGCTCTTGGTATATGACCACACAGCATGCACAGTTCCCTGTAGACTGAAAGTGGGCGTTGTTGCAAGCAAACATCAATAAGGACATTTCAGTTATATTGAGTCTGGGTTTGAATTTCTGTCCAAAATCCACGCCATTGAGCTGCTTTGAAAGTCATATTGGATAATCTTTCAACAATAAATGTATTTATTTATTTCTTTTTATATTTTATAGAAACAGGAAGTGATGGATCAGAGCAGATTGTGTTGTTAAACAAACAACAACATTAGGTTGGAGGCCATATGCTTACATGCTCATGATGTGAAACTGGTCTCTTGCTGATGACTATTTACTGGTTTTAACATAAAAAATTCAGCTTGGTCTGACCATCTGACCAGGCTTGTCATCTAAACTGATCAATTAATGTGTGCGATTGCCTTAAAGTTGTTGTTTTCTTTTAAAAAATTATTTGTCTAGGATGTATTATCAGCGATAATTCAGAAGCTGTTTCCATTCTGCCAGCATGTAACAACTGGCAAAGATGGCCAGTCTAGATTTTTCAGTATGGTTTCCACATAACAAATGTGCATTGCAGCACATTGATGGCCATCTTTCATAGGTACCCACTTATTCTGATGAGTGGTAATTTAATGAAAATAACATTTATTTTCCACTGAGTACTGTGTGAGACTGTGGGGAAAGTTCATGGACATTCTGTGCTGTGCCTGTTTGGCCTGACTAAAATTAGCCCACTAAATACTTCAGTCTGCCATAATTAACCTCATTGATTAACTCATTTTTTTTTCTCTCTGGAATGTTCCATTAATGCAAGGGCGTAACCATGGTATGGACATTGGGGGGGTCCAAGCGCTAGACCCCCTGCCGCCAAACTTTCCTCACTTTCACTCGCATTTATAACAGTCTGTCACAACGTGATGGTTCACAGCGAACTCGGCGGGAGGATGTGAATGTACCGTTAATGGTCAAAAACCGGAACTGATGTTATCCTAGCCTACTTCATGGTTGTGCAAATATCAACAGTTAATTGACGTTCTTAAGAACAAACCAAGCCATGGTGTGATGCCTTCTATAGTAAGATAAGGTGACCTACTATTTATGTATCTAGTTATTTACTGTCTGAAAAAATCTCTTCTGTCCTGCTGCACTTTTCTACACTTGTCTGCTGTCTCCATTTCTTACAGACTGAGCTGCTAAAATATCAACGAACTTACGTTGAGTATGGGCACAACCAAGTGTACAACTGGAGGGGGAAGGGGCACACCTGTTTTCCTTAACAAATGGAAATATATTAAAAAGGAATAGACATAAATGAATAGAAAAGATGAAAAGACAGATCCATTGGCAGGGTTCATTAAATGGGGACATATAGAAAATATTTTGTACTGTATATTGGGGGGACAGATTGGTATTGCCTCAACATTGGGGGGGGGGGGCATGACCCCCCCAAAGAATGCGTGGTTATGCCCATTCATTAATGTCAACTAATGTGAATTTAAAAAAAATATAAAAATTATAAGGCCATACATGCACACTCGATTACTCCAATGGGGCAAATAGTTGTAGATTGTAGGTAAATAAATTCTTTCTCACTAAACATCTGAGTGTATGCCTGGATTACTGCAGTTGGTTTTATGCTGACTGGACCTTACGGCTTGGCATGTAGTGTATACACATCCATACACGTATACAAGTTGAAGAAACTGTTGAAGTTTGCATAGTCAAAGCAAGTTATCAAAATGTTTGCTTTTGATGTGTAGTTTTCTCCTGCAAGAATATGCAATGGAGGGAGGAACAGCAGTCATTATGAGAGAAATACTGGGTTATTTGTCCTGTTGTGCTGTTTTGTACGCCACTAATTATTGCCAGAAGTGGGTTTGTGGTGGGAGCTGAGGAGAATTTTCAGGCTTCATTCAAAGTGGCCAAATGGAGTCTGTGCCTGCCTGTCCTAGCTCCAATAATTGGACAGCCAATAATACTCCATCAATATTTTGAGGTACTGGATTTTTGATTTCCATGAGCTGTAAGCCGTAATCATCAAGGTTAAAAAAAAAATTGCTTGAAATATTTAATTTTGTGTAATGAAGGTAGAATATATGAAAGTTCCACTTTTTGACTTAAAATGCAAGAAAAAAAAGCGTCCTTGAGCTTTTGAGAAAGGCATTAACAGAGTTTTTTGGCTTATTTCCACTTGAAATGACCTTACTATCTTAAAGTTTAGAAAATAAAGTCATCAATGTTACGTTTGTGGTGTTGAAGTTGCCAGTGTAATTCATTAAAATGATTCCAAAATTTATCGCAGACTTACCTGCTGCTTTATCTCACAGTGATTAATTACAAAATTATGAAGTTGGAATGTTATAAAAGCTTAAAAATATAAAACATTACAGCTCTAAAATGATATATAACATTAAACGTGGGAACCAATAGCTATATTAATGTGATGAACAAAACGTGGCAGATGGAAGAAGGTCTCTTTGCTAGCTGGGGAATGACAGCATGGCTGTGACAGTGTTCAGAAAATTACCCCCTATAGTTTTGTATGCACGAAGACATGTTCAATATTTAATTAACTTTTGCTAGCTGGATTTCCGAGGAGTCTTCCAGGTTGTTCTCGCCATGGTGTTTCCTTGCTTGTTGTCACATTTTGCAGAGAGAGTATATCAGATTTCCCTCTCTTTGTGCATGATTGTTAATTGTTTCCACTTGCTCAATTTCTTAAGTTGTTGTTGTTCATGATGAAGAATATTGATATGGAATGAGTAATAATTGTAGTTCTTAAAACTGATCAGTATAATTACTCCAGTCTCAAATATTTAGATGGTAATTTATTATAAAAAAAAAATATATATATAATTTGTTAGACTTAAATAAAACTTAAAGAATTATCTGTTGGATTTTAGGCATTTATTTTGTTATGTCCAGACCAAATAATCACTTAATTGATATTCAGAGATTTTATTAAGGTAGTATAGATATTTATTCTTGTGATATTTACAAAGCAATTAAGTAATTTTTTTAGAGTGATGATGCTGCACCCACCATTGCTTCACCTTGGGGATGGTGTTCTTTTGGTGGTGCTGGGTTTGTTTGTGTTTTTTTTTTTGTTTGTTTGTTTGTTTGGTTGTTTGCACCAAACCTTTTGGAATTATGGAATTATTATACCTTTTTGGAATTGATGTCATCTGACCATATGGTATGCCACATGGGTTGAGGTGATTTAGTTGAGCTTGGATGTTAAGTGAGAGAGGGCTCTATCCTAGCCATCCAACCCCATTACCCAAACATCTGAAGAATGGGAGTGTGACATGCAGAGAGTAATCAGTACTTATCAGATATTCCTTCAACTCCATTAATGTTGCTGTAGGGTGTCATGGCAGCCTCCATGGTAAGATTGTGTCTTGTCCTTTTTTTAAAATAAATATTGTATGGATGTCCTGTTATTGGTGACATCACTGTGATGCTCCATTTTCTCTGTGTTGATGATGGCCTTCAGTGTTCCATGGTACATCTAATGCAGATGTGTCAAACTCAATTTTCCGCGTCGCCGTCCATTTTTCCCGCGTCCATTGCGTCAGATCGATCAAGCGTCTGGTGATGTATAAAACCCTCATTTAACAATGGCCAAGACAAAAGTTGATTCTGAAAACAGGGCCTTTCAAACCGGTGGGAGGCTGGGTACATGTTTACTGACCTTGCCGGTGAACCTGTGTGTCTTCTTTGTGGAGCTAATGTGGCTTTAATTAAGGAATATAATCTAAAACGGCACTATGAGACAAAACATCAGGACAAGTTGAAAAACCTGAATGCAGACCAGAAGCTACAGCAGGTCGAGGAGTTGAAGAGGAATCTGACATCACAGCAGACCAAGGCAAAATCACAAAGTGATGCAAAGCATCAAAGTGATGAAGTTTTATTGTGGCAGAGGAGATGGCCAAATCAGCCCGGCCATTTACCGAGGGAGAGCTTCTGAAGAGCTGCATGATGAAAGTGTGCGACATCTTGTGTCCAGACAAAAAGCAGGTGTTTGCAAATAGTAAGCCTAAGCAGAAATAAGGTTGCTAATTGGGTTTGTGAGATGGCCACTGATTTGAAAACAGAGTTGATTGAAAGGGGAAAAGACTTTGTTGCATACTCCCTTGCTATTAATGAAAGTACTGACATGACTGATACTGCACAGCTGGCCATCTTTATTCGTGGAGTGGACTCCAGTTTGTGCGTTACAGAGGAAATATTGGACATTAAATTGATGCATGGGACAACGACAGGAAAATACATTTTTGAAAACGTATGTCAAAGTGTAACTGATATGAAACTGCCTTGGGACAAACTTGTTAGACTTATAACAAGTGAGTTGTGAGTTGGCGTTTCTGGCTGATATAACTAGTCATCTCAGCATCTTAACCCTTCAGCTCCACGGACGGTACAGCGTGATCACTGATATATATGATGCAGTGAAGGCATTTCAAGTGAATCTGCGCTTATGGGAGACACAAATGCACCAATGCAACTTGTCTCACTTTCCCTGTTGCCAAGTAATGTTGAACCAAGTCATCGCCATGTTGTTCCCAAATGCACACTTTGCAGATAAACTGAGCGCACTTTGCACTGAGTTCGCCCGGCGCTTTGGTGTCTTTGCAGCACAGAAAAGTAATTTCGAGCTGCTTCACAACTCATTTGCCATCGACGTGGAAACTGCACCTGTACAGATTCAGATGGAGCTGATAGAGCTGCAGTGTAATGGGACACTAAAGACAAAGTCCGACACTGTGGGGCCTGCACAGTTCACTCACTTCATTCCTGATTCAATGCCCCAGCTCCGTCTACATGTGGCTCAAACCTTGTGCATGTTTGGTAGCACAGATCTGTGTGAGAAGCTGTTCTCTGTGATAAAGACTAACAAAACATCACCCAGGAGTCGTCTCACTGATGTACACCTGCAGTACATCCTGAGAATCTCCACAACACAGAACCTTACCCCAAACATAAATGAACTTGTTGCCAAGAAAAGATGCCAAGCATCCATCTCTGACAAAATGGCACAAGTGCAAAGAAAATGAAATGTTTTGATCTGTTATTATTTTAACTTCTACTTAAAAGCACAATTTTTATGTATATTCAGTTTTTTTTTTACAACATGTTCATATTTTGAATTTGCATAATTTTGATAGTAGATATTTATAAGGAGAGCAATATTTTAAGTTATTTAAAATTGATACTTTTCAACAATTAAGATACCCTGCGTGATTTGTAAGCTCTTTGCAGACCATGGCTTCAGCATTTGGATGAAATCAAGAATGTGATTTGTTCAACACTGCCACATCCCCAGTTACAACAGACTGTGGACACTTATGCAACCAGGTTTTTGTAACTTTTTGACTTCCTATTTTTCACAAAAATGTTTCTGAGGGCGAGAAAAGTTATAACATGATTTATCTTGCTTTATTTATTTTTTTTTACATCACAAAAATCTGCCATTTTAACACGGGTATGTAGACTTTTTATATCCACAGTAGTTTTAGTATTGTTTTTATGAGTACAGTGGTACCTCGACCTACGAGATTAATTCGTTCCATAACCTAGCTCGTTCGTCGAGAAACTGTCTGACTCCACTCTTCTTATGTGTATGAGAGTCCTCTCAACTGTCCCCTGTTCTTAAAGGGCCAGTATCCAATTTTCCTTTGGTATCTATTTTAATGCAATAAATAAAGAATATTAATTTAAGCACTACACATGTATCAAAAATGGGTTTTATAAATGTAAACAAGCATTTAAAGGGCACTCATGTATTGTAGTCAAGCGTCACAAGCAGCTGAGCTTTGCAAATAGGCTCCTATAACTGCCAGTTTACTGGCTAATGTCTTCCACATGAAATGTTCTTTAAAATAACATGGATTAGAAGCCTGGAATGAGATTCAGAATGGCATTGTAGCCCAAAGATGATCATACAATGGCAGACGGTGTAGTATTTGGAATAAGTAATAGTGAACAGAGTGCGATATTTGATCTTGGGCTCTGTTTAAGAGTACATGGCACAAAAATGCCCGCATGTGACAAACCATGTGACAAATGTGTTGGGTTTTTATTTTATTTTTTTATAAAGTATGTGGACACCTGACCATCACACCCATATGCGGGCATTCCCCAAGCTGTTGCCAAAAAGTTGGAAGCACACAGTTGTGTATATAATGTCTTTGCTTGCTGTAGCATTAAGATTTCCCTTCACTGGAACTAAAGTGCTTAAACCTGTTTCAACGTGACCTTGCCCCGTGGAGAAAGTGAGGTGCATGAAGACATAGTTTACCAAAGTTCTTATCTCAACCTCATTGAACACTTTTGGGATGAATTGGAATGCAGACTGTGCTTACTCTCCTGACCATCAGTGCCTGAATTCACTAATGCTCTTGTAGTTGAATGGACACATATCTCCACAGCCACATTCTAAAGCCTTCCCAGAAGAGCGGAAGCTGTTATAACAGTGATTAGGGGATCAACTCCATTTTAATGCCCATGGTTTTGGAATGGACACATGTGGGTGTGATGGTCAGGTGCCAATATTCTTTTGCCATAAAGTGTAAGATACCCGTCACCCTCATATCCATTGTGCCATTGTACATGATAGAAGGGGTGTGAAAAACACATCATTTTAGTGTGGTTCCCTCTAGACAACAATGATTCACTTGTTTAAAAGATTATTGCTTGACAAAGTATAGTCACTCGGCTTGAACTTACTGATGTAGTCTTGTGTATATTTTCTTTGTATACATTGTATACATTTCCCCAAATCTAGCAGTTTTAGATTGAGTCAGTCATGTTAGGGATAACTGACTGATGGCGACAAACACAAGCTCTTGCTCAGAAGTTATTTTTCTATATTTCAAACTCCGTAACTGTGCCACTTACAGTTTTGCGTACTTCATTTCTTTCACATGTTGTGAGATATGAAAATCTAAGGAGATTAGAAGTTTCTGAAATCTTCAGAACAGTCTGTCTGGAACTAATAACCATGCCCTGTTCAACATCACTGAGCTCACATTTCTCTCCATTCTGAGATTTGATTATGAACATATAAAATTCCAATGTGCATATTTATGGACAGTTGGTATAAATCAATAAATTTATAAAAGTGTATAAATAGTATTCTGCATAGTGATCTGCAATAAAACAATGACACAGACAAGAGAACAACAGATCACCGGTTCCAGAAATTTTTATAGAAGCCTTTTTTCTTCGCCGGCCCTCTGTCTTCATTTTCGTTTGTTGTTTGTATTTGAGGGACTTGTTTCTCTTTGTTTATGTAATATACCGA
>JAFFST010047726.1:24359-26986 GCA_022414735.1 Noturus placidus
GCTGTGAATACTTTCCAAATGCACTGTGTATTATTTGCAAACGGATACAAAATTAACAGTTTTATGAGAGGGAGAGAGAGATGCTGTTGTTGATTTAGTCTTTGTGGTATTTGTCTTTTAACTAGCTGCTCAGTTAGTGGTGATTTCTATAATCAATGTAAGTTTCACTGCTGTACGTCTCTGTGGTGCTGAATTCAGCTGTTGATATGTTGCTTGCAAATAGTCTTTCCTGGGATTAGTTTATGTGCTACATGTGCACAATGTTTTTTTTAAAACATACTCTTTAATGGTTTTGCATGTAGCCCTAAAACATGCCATTTATGATTGAAATAATGTTAGTTAGCATGACATGTTGCATTGGCATGTGAGTTGCATTCAGATTTGAGCATCAGTAAGGGCTAGGATGCCAAAGGCTCATGTCTATGTATGGTGTCAGGGTTTTTGGTTGGGTCTTACACTTTTCTGTAGTATGTGTAGTGAGCCTGTACTTTAGCTATAAATTAATGTAAATCTATGGTCTTTATAGCTATAGTACATGTACTTTTGTTTTTTTTTTTACAGTGGGAGGAGGGGGTGCAATTCAAGTGTGGTCACCCTAGGCACCACACTGTGTTAATCCGTGCTTAGCAGGAGGTAATTAGGATCTTTTTTGTCAGTTAGCATGTTTCATATATATATATATATATATATATATATATATATAATAGTCATTGCCACTACTGTATTTGTATTTTGTGAGATTCGTGGTCTTGGCGCATCTGGCCCTCTCACAGGCCAGTTTCATTTGAAATGCTTTTATCTATCCACCCTGATCTACCTAATGGTTATGTACCTATATAAATAGTAACATTCATCCATTTCCTATCTATCTAGCTATCTAATTCCCTGTAATTCTACCTGTCCAACTGGTTCTATCTAATGGTAATCTACCTATATAAATAGCAAGTTCTATCTGTATGCCTATCTGTTTACCTATTCATCTAATTTATGTACCTATCAGGATCTACCTATTGGTAGTATTCCCATATAAATAGCAACCTTCATCCATTTCCCACCTAGCTATCTAACTATCTATCCATATATCTATCTAATTTCTTGTTATCCTACCTCTCCATGTGGAAAATAGCAAAATAAATATAAATAGAATATATAAATATTCTAAATATAAATATAAATGCTAAATAAATAGCAAACCCTTTCTATCTGCCTATCTATTTATGCACCCAAATCTACTTAATGGTAATCTACCCATATAAATGGCAACTATCATCTGTTTCCTATCTATCGAATAATAGCAATTTCACTTAAATAATATAGCCCCCTCGATCTGTTCCACTAAGGGAAAAGTATAAAAAGAGGGAAGGGGAAGAGAAAATGGGGGGAGGGGGGAAGGGAAGAAAGAACGGGGAAGGGAGAGAGAAAAGAGGGGAAGGAAAAAAATACTCACAAATACTATAGATCCAGCAGACACGCACACTCTATACCTAAAACTACACAGAATAAAACACCCTGGTTATAAACCTGACTGGCGTATATAATTTAACTGCATTGATGTCTCATTCCTCTGCCAATGCTCCCCAAAAACACCACACCACCACCTTTTACCCTCTGTTGTTTATTGTTCTTTGTTTTTGTCCATGCCCTTCTTGTATATTTTAGATACACATCACCATGCTTACATACAATACCACCCAATAAAATAATACTAACAAGTAACCTAGTGGCTTCACAGCAACACGCACATAATACCATTAGCATAACATCTGACATTTACACATCAACCAACAACTATAGTACACCACTGATAAACACAGAAAGAAATCTCACAAAAACATATCATCAATCAAATGTCTGACTTGGAACGTTTGTGGTGTTGGCTCTCTACAGCATTTCACTACACTTAACACAGATATATGCTTACTTCAAGAAACGCATCTCTCAGAATCAGACAGTCACGAACTGCACACTCCACAATTCAACCACATTTTCTCTGCTCACTACAGCAGCAAGCAAAGCGGTGTAGCAATCTTGATAAACAGAAAAATCTCATTCATACACAACACTACCATTAACACCATTGACCCCGAGGGGAGATGCATCATAATAAGCACCTCTATCAACAACACCCCGATAATGGTAGCAAGTACATATGGACCAAATATAGACAACCACTCTGTTTTCTGTACCTTTTTCACACATCTTTCCAACTTACTGGACTGCCCCATCATAATTGCTGGTGACTTCAACACAGTCATCAACCTAGAATTAAACAAAACCACTATTATACAAAAGACACGGAACTGGCAGACCTCCGAAACAATAAGAAAATATATGTCTGACTTTGGACTTGTCGATTGTTGGCGACTGCAACACCAAAACGCCAAGGAATTACACATATTGCTCACCATACACACTCTCACATTGATTAATTTCTAACCAGCAACTCATTAATACCATACTATATCAATCACACATATGCACTCTATTACAATCAGTGTTCATTGCCCTGCATCCTTCACCTGGAATAGAAACTACCTTCAAAAGTTTAGATGCCGCTTTAACACATCACTGCTCAGAAATCTGGAATTTGATAACTTCATCAAAAGGGAATGGGCATCATTCATAGA
>JAFFST010047726.1:27006-55699 GCA_022414735.1 Noturus placidus
TTCTCAGAGGAAAAATAATATCCTATGCATCATATAAGAAAGAAAAACACTGAAAATGAAAAGAAGTTAGAACAAAGAATTAAGGAGAGTTTAACGGCAATCAACCCCACAGAAAAAGCAGAAATGGAATAAAGGAAATTCAAACCACAATATAATGACCTCATAAATGGTGGGAGGGACCCAATTCCTACTACAAAGATTCCGGCTGTGGCTCAGTCGGTAGAACGGGTTGTCTACTAATCCGCTAATCGTAGGGTTGGTGGTTCGAATCCCGGCCCGGGTGATCCCATGCCGAAGTGTCCTTGGGCAAGACACTGAACCCTAAGTTGCCCCCGATGGCAAGCTAGCACCTTGCATGCAGCTCTGCTACCATTGGTGTGTGAGTGTGCACTTGTAAGTCGCTTTGGATAAAAGTGTCTGCTAAATGAATAAATGTAAATGTAAGATTCAGACACGGAATCTTTGAATATAGTAATAAATCTGGAAAATTCCTAGCAAACCTCATAAAACGAAGACCTATCATGAATTCAATAGGAAAGACCTTACAAACCCCAGAGGGAATTGATAATACATTTAGATCATTCTTTCAAAACTTATACTAATCACCTGCAGATCGGGACACACAAGACATTAACAATTTCCTAAATAATATCAAATTACCAAAATTACAAACAATTTCCCTAAGTAAAACAAAAGAACCAGAAAAGATCTGTAATGACTTTAACAGCATGTCTGATAATAAAGAACCAGGTCCTTATGGTTTTCTGGACTATCCTGGTACCACTATGCAACAGATTAGTATGCAAAATTAAACAGAATATGGCCCTATCGACAGAAATTACTACTACCAGTTCACCCAAAACCCCAACAAAGACCCCACTTTACCCTCTAGTTACACTGATCAACACAGACACAAAAATAATAAGCAAGCCTAGTGAATAGAAATGAAACTGTTATCCCTTCAATAATTAACCCAGATAAAACGGGATTGATTTAAAAATAGACAATCAACCACTAACATGTGTAGACTCCTTAAATTGATACATTGCATCAAAATATAGACTCAGCAAGAGTAGCACTTGATGCAGAGAAAGCCTTTGACAGTGAACTGGAAATTTCTGCTCACCACTCTTCATAAATGACGTTTTGGTGAATCATTAATTCATTGGATAAAATACACATCACCAAAGGCCACAGTTATCACTAACGCACTAATATCACAAAGTTTCACTCTATCTGGGCAGCTGTGGCTCAGGCGGTAGAGCGGGTTGTCCACTAATCCAGTAATCGTGGGGTTGGTGGTTCGAATCCCGGCCCGGGTCATCCCATGCTGAAGTGTCCTTGGGCAAGACACGGAACCCTAAGTTGCCCCCGATGGCAAGCTAGCACCTTGCATGGCAGCTCTGCTACCATTGCTTTGTGAGTGTGCTCTCACTTGTAAATCGCTTTGGATAAAAGCATCTGCTAAATGAATAAATGTAAATGTACACAGAGGCACTGGACAAGAATGCCCACTCTCTCCATCCCTATCTGCCATTTTTATAGAACCACTAGCTGCAGCAATAAGACAAAATGTAAATATTAACTTGTCTTTTTTGATTTATATTGTCTTTTATAATTAATATTGTCTTCTCTTGTCTACTCCATCTTGTAACTGTCCTCTACATGCCCTGCACCCACCAATCACCCATAATAACCTCTGAGTACAAAGTAATGCATGAAAACATTAATAAAATGAATAAAGTCTTAATGGTCTTCCAAAGTGTGTGTGTGTGTGTGTGTGTGTGTGTGTGTGTGTGTGTGTGTGTGTGTGTGTGTGAAATGAAATACCTTTACAGGGTCTTGCATTTCAATGATGAGCTACTTTCAACCCTGGAGTTTTACATTAAAAGCATTGAAGTGCTCTGTTATGCCATTTTTCATCCTCAAGCTCGAGGATGACCATTTGTTTGCTTTCCATGAAACGAGCAATCTCAATGCAGGTATCGTAAAATAATAATAATAATAATTTCTTCACAGTAAAATCTTCACATCGCAGGTGCACCTGTTTATTCCACTGCAATTTCATGTTGTTGATGCACTGCTCCACTTGTGAGAAAATGTCCTGTCTGGTTGTTGTTGTGAATCACTCTTAAATCCTAAAATTCCTCAGTGAAGTAGGAATAACACGTAGTCTAAAATGTGGTGGAAGTATGCACAAAGTAAGAATGTTATAAAAGGAAAACATATTGGTAGGAAGGAAGATGTCAAAGTGTCAGGATAGAAAACTCAAAGCAATATGTCCTTGAAAATAGAAAATGTACAACAATCAAATGAAAAACAAATGAGCGGAAACAGTAATCAATGTTTGTGACAGAACTATGAGAAATCGGCTGAATGAAATGAGATTTACATATAGAAAAGCCAAATCAAAACCAGTACTGCACGGTCCTGTAGGTTCATCCTGAACAACATCAAGAAAATCCGACCCTACCTCACCGAACAGGCTACACAGATACTAGTCCAGGCTCTTGTTATCTCAAAACTGGACTACTGCAATGAACTAATCTCGGGCCTCCCAGCCAGCTCCATCAGACCTCTGCAGATGATTCAGAATGCTGCAGCACGCATTGTCTTCAACCAGCCCAAGAGAACCCATGTCACCCCTCTTCATCGCACTCCACTGGCTTCCTGTAGCGTCCCGCAGCAAATTCAAGGCCTTGATGCTCACGTACAAGACCCTGTCTGGAACAGCACCCTCCTACCTCAACTCTCTCCTGAAGGCTTACGTTCCCACACGCAATCTGCATTTGATTAGTGACCGACATTTAGCATTTCCTACTCTGCGTGGCTCAAGGTCCTTTTCCAGAACCTTCAAACTAACTATTCCTCAGTGGTGGAATAAACTTCCGACCTCAATCCGGACCGTAGAATCTCTCACCATCTTCAAAAAACAGCTAAAGACCCACCTCTTCCATGAACACCTAACCAATTCATTAAAAGAAAATTGCAATTACACCTCTACTCTGTGCACTTTGCTTCTTCTGGAACTCAATTAATGGATCTTGTATGGTAGCACTACTAGTATTGTTCTCTGCTTGATATATCGCTTTGCTTGTATGTTATCATTTTTAAGTCGCTTTGGATAAAAGCGCCTGCTAAATGTAAATGTAGTACTAATAGCTAAACAGAAGAAAATAAGGTCACATTGGGTTAAAGAGAAGCAATGGCTTGTGGATTATTGGATGAAAGTTATATTCAGAGATGAAACATGAATCTGCATTGGCTATGGAGAACTTTTGTCTGGTGCGGTTCTAATGGAACATATAAAGATGACTGCCTGAAGAAAATAATCAAATTTATGATCGTTATTTATAATTTGAGGTTGCTTGTCAGGTAAAGGACCAGGGGAGACCTCAACAGTCAATGCACGGGTACATTGAAGTTTTGTACACTTTTCTCACTCCATCTATAGAATATAGGTTTGGTGATGGTCATTTTTCAGAATGATGTTGCATCTCTTCCCCCAAAGCAAAGAGAGTTACAGCTTATCTTCAGGAAAGGCATATCTACACAATGGCATGGCCAGCAGTCTGGATCTAAATCTGACTGTAAATTTATGATGAAAAGAAATAAAAATTGGTCCATGACAAGGATCCATCCTGCAAAGCTGATCTGTCAACTGCTAATCGAGAAAGTTGGAACCAGTTTGATGGAGCATATTGTTTTTTTCCTTCAGGATATCCATACCTCATAGAATTCAGGCCATCACAAAAGCCTGAGGAGGAGTAACAAAGTACCTATTATGTTGATTTCCATAATATTTTCCTCAACATTGAGTGATCCATAATTTTGAATTATGTTTCACGAAGCCAGAATGGTCAGCTATTTAAAAAAAAAAGAGTTTTGTGTCATATCTGTGATTTGTTTATTTGCTACGAAGTAAAAAAGCCGGGCGAGCATCCTCCAAGTGTGGTGATTCCATAATTTTTGCCAGGGGGTTGTATGATGTCATCCTGTGCGTTACACATGCAGGTTTTGATCAGAAGTTTTGTACATTGCCAGAACTTTGTTGTCAGCTGTCAACTTTGTTTTCATAAAACTCACAACAATATAATCATGCCAAAAAGTTTATAGTGTAAATCCAGCTTGAGTGGAATATTAGTTGGAAATAACATGACCCTGTAGTTGAGAGTAATGAAAACAGCTTGAAAATCAACAAATTGATTAGACCACACTCAGTTTTGTAGTAGACTATTTTACTGCTATATATGCGCTAATGTGAGAAACTACTGCTTTTGAAACTACTACTACTCACTTTAATCTATCTGAGGGTGTAAAGCACATTGGCTGTTTACCGTATTGACCCAGAGTGTGGTAAAAAGCAAACATGTTCCAAATATCCTATATATTTATTTGCAACAACAAAGATCAAACCACAAACCTTCACTGATTCAACTTTCTTTTTCTTCGTTTCCTTGTATGGTTCTAAATGATGCCTGAGCATGATTCATTTCCCATTTGAGTAAGTTTGAATGACGTTTTATGTAATTGAGTAGATTTTCAGGTGCTACTGTTTTTGAAGAGGGCAATGTGGCAGGAATTTAAATGCGAGTGCAATTATCTCTGTGACTCATATCCCCCCGTATCCCTGTTCTGCAATTATCCTTTCCTGCAGTGTTGTTTACTTGTGAATGAGCACTCAAGTAAAGGGAAATATTTAGCTCTGAACATTTTTGCATCCTTTTAGCAACCTTTCTCTACCTTTTTCACATATGCATCATCATCTTCCATATATTCACCAGGTTTATTACATGCAATTTTGCCAAAAAGTCTCAATTCAAACTTTATACTGCATGGAAAGGCTTGATGTGCTAGATGAGATTGCAAAAAATAAAAAATAAATCGTGCTCTTTTTTTCAACTTTATAAACGATTCTCGACTTTGATTTCATTTTTTTTTTAATTATTTAATGTGTATTTATTACAAGTTTTGTGTTTGTTAGAATGGACTTTGGAAAAATAGTAACGCTCCATCTATAGCAAATTGTAAAAACAATGGTTCTTTTTAAATCTCTCTCTATCACCGATTAGTCGAGACCGACCATCGGTCACTTTATGGGTCAACACTTCTCCACGTATTTCATCGATGTGATCCACAAAGCATTTCGGCAGAAGTAGTGGGGTAGTTTGCCATTGCTTTCCCCCACCCCTCCCCATTTATCCGGCTTGGGCCCGGCATGTAGCTGCTGCCAGTCACACAGCTGGGTATACACACTCACACACCCATTCATACACTACGGACACTTTGGACATGCCAATCAGCCTACCATGCATGTCTTTGGTCTGGGGGAGGAAACCGGAGTACCCGGCGGAAACCCCCGAAGCACCGGGAGAACATGCAAACTTTAAGTTTAAAAAAAGAAAGGAAAATAAACACCGTTTGCACTATTATTTGCAACAAAGATCAAACCACAAATCTTCACTGATTCAACTTTCTTTTTCTTTTTGTCCTGAACATGATTCATTTTCCATTAGATGGCTCCATTACTATTTTTACACAACTTAGTCAGTCCATACAGGATTTCGCTTAGTTTTGTTTGGGAATGTTGCAGCCAAAAATTATTGATTTTGCTGTGGCTTTTTTCAAAATTTGCAATGCAACCTGCAGGGTTTTCTTGTGATATTTTTTTTGCAGGAAAAATACTTGAATTGGCGAAATTACATTTGCATGAAGTCTTTTGCGGTGAAGTTCGTTGGTAAATGAGACCTTTTTAGCTGTACTCATGTTCGATGCACATGAATTGAAAAGGGCTTTGGCTGAATGTGCGTTGTGATGTCACATGACACATCTTGGCCTAAAACTGTAGACAATCTGTGGTAATTTGTAAATATTGCATGTGATTGAAAAATCACAAAATTCTGGAGGGACTGCTTAGTGAACCCTTCTTTCTCAACAGGGGGACCATTTCTTTCGTGACATGAAAGTTCAACGCACTTGAAGTCAACTTGTGGTATTCCTCTCAAATCCTTCCCCCTTTTCCGAGTGACGTCAAATCAGCATGGCTGAGCACAGCATCAGACATAAACAAAGTAAAGTAAAACTTTTTATCTAAATGAGTTGAGCTGTGTATATACACAAATATTAGGTTTAGACTAGACACTCAGACTAGTCTGCTCAGATCTTATTAAAAAAAAAAACTATTAGTGCTTCTGTAACATTTCAGAAGAGACAAATGTTTGAGGTGAAAAGACCTGAGCAATGCATCGCCCTGTTTCATGAGACATTTGTTCCTCAGTGTCAGGTTATCTTGAGACTTGTGCTTATATTTAGTTGATCCATGTTTGTGGTTTTCTCTTTGAAGGCAAACTGAAGACAGCAGGGCAAATGGTGCCACATATTCAGAAATCGCAATCTAACACTTGAAGCCACATCAGGCTGCACAAGCACAGGTCGAACAGTTGGCATGAGGGATTCCTCAGCGATTACTGTGTTTGACACAACACAAGACTTACTTAACTGGTTGACCATTTTAAAATTTTGTTTGGCATTAAACCTCACCTATAAGGGATTACTGCATTTCATGCTCAAGTTGCAGGATAAAATCAGTACCATGAGCCAGTACTTTACTAGAAGAAAAGAACAGAGATAATTTCATGCAGAATCAGGCTGATTCCACTGTTCAGGCTGTTTCTGAAACCAATTCCACTCTTCATATACTTTTTCTATTTGGAAAATCGAATCGAATATTTGTAGGAAGACATCCACATTTGCATGTTTAGAATTCCACGTTCTGCTTTATCTTCAAAATCTGTAGATACCTACTCAAACGTTTTGGTTAACTCTTAGCTCCTGCTGTGATTCTGGAAACTGTGTCAGAGCTCTTGCTCTCATTATGCTCATACTGAACACCCTTTCAACACAAAATGTAGTCATTCATAAAAGAAAGTGTCATTTCTCATCTTCACCTGCATAATGAAACAATTTATAATCCCACTATCAAGTGCCAATTAGAAGAGGATGAGTTCTCTTTTTAACCTGATGCCACTCAAGGCTTCTTCTTTGCTGTCACTTACTATGTTTACATGGACAGAAGTAATCTAATTATTGACCTTATTCTGAATAAGACAATAATGTGATTAAGGTGTTTACATGAGTTGATTTTAGAATACTCCTTTCATGTTCCTGTTTTAAATGTTATACAACATAGAGCGATTAACAGCACACGTCATTACATCCCAACGCCATGCCATCCAATGTTCCCTCCAGAATTTCACGTATCAACATACAGTTTGTCTTCGTTATGGTACTGTATAAAGTTTTGGGTGTTTTTATTTTTAATTTTTAGCAGCCACACTCTCTTGTTTGCTGTTTAAACTGTTGAACACTGCCGTGTGTGATCGTGTCCTTTCGCAAAATGCGGTAAAAACGCCCACATGACGTTCATAATGTGATTAAGGTGTGCACATGTCTGTAATACACGTCGATAATGCGACTAAAATAGGAATACTCCACATGGCTTAATTCGATTTGTGTTTACTTAGAGTATGACTTTAATCGGATTAAGGTAATAAAAAATTCTGTATACATGGTCGTTTCTTAGAGTATAGTCTTAATCTGGTTAATATTGGATTATTGTTGTCCATGTAAATGTATTGAATGTTGCTTCTGTCTTGTTCATTCAGGATTCAAATTTAAATACAGATTTCTGTAAAGCTACTTTACAAAAATGACTTATTATACTTGGTATTACACAAAATTAGATTAAATTCATAACTTATGAAAAATGAATGGGAAATATTTTTCATGTATTTTTAAAGTATGTATAAATTAATTCAAGAAAAAAAACAACAATCATTGCGTTTAAATGGACAATAATAATCCACTTTTAACCCGATTAAGACCATACTTTGATTAAGAAACTACCATGTAAACAGCAATTTTTAATTACCTTAATCTAATTAAGGTCATACTCGAAGTAAGCAATAATCGACTTAAGACAGGTGAAGTACTCCCTGTTTTAGTCGTATTATGGACGTGTATTACAGACATGTAAACACCTTAATCCCATTATGAACGTCGTGTGGGTTTTCACCGCATTTTGCGACAGGACACGATCACAAATGACCGTTTTACGGCGAACAATAGAGTTCGGCTGCATCCCAAACCGCATACTTATCTACTATAGGCTTGTAGTGGGGAAAAATACATGTATCTCAGCTACTATATAGGCGGTCAGTACGCGGTTTGAGACACAGCCCACGGCTTTAAGCAGTTGTCTATTAGCACGTATAGCATGACAAATAGTTAACTGCACTTAAAACGTTTAATTTTTTTTTATAAAAACATCCAAAACTGTATGTTGATACGTGAAATTCTTGCGGGACAGCGTGGCGCGGTAACGTGATGTGGGCTGTTAATATAATTATTATCTATAACATGTAAAACAGGTACATGACAGGAGTATTCTAAAAGCGACTCATGTAAACACCTTAATCACATTTTTATCTTAATCAGAGTAAGGTCAACAATTAGATTACTGCTGTCCATGTAAACATAGTCAATGACCGTATGGCTATGTGAAACTACTCTTAACAGGTGTGTCCAAGGCAATTATAAGCTTGAAACTGCACCAAGTCACTTCGAACAGCATTGATCAGCAAAGCCTTCTGCAAAACCACTAGAAAGTATACATTTAGACTATAGTGTTTTATCTAGAGTTCTCTTGTTGATTGTTATCATTGTCTTGCAGTTCATTATCTATTGCCTGAAGGTTGCCTGAAGGTCACTATCATTTTAAGCTGCAGGACCACATGTAATAATCATATATACAATTATATTACCCATCTCAGACTACATGTCATGCGGCACAGCCTCTTTGGCCTGACCCATTTCCTGGAACGAGAAGGTAGTGTGCGGCCTTCTGAGGAGTTTTAGGTGTCTCATCCACCATGCTATCAGCATGTAGGTACTTGACAAGCAAGGACCTAAATGCTTGACTATACTACCTTAAGAGAGTTCGGTCTAATTGCCTCTAAAAGCTCACAGGTTGCTTATGCCCATGGTTTTCAGTCGTCCTCTCAACAGCTTGGTAAGCTGAACACAGATACGCTCTTTAAATATATGCTTCGCCACCTTTTAAATTCCGTGTCAAAATTAAAAATCAATACCTGCTTATGTCCTCTGAAGCAAATCGCTGTCACGGTGAAATTATTCAGCCTCTTAAACATTTGCTGTGGCCTAAATCAAGGAAACTTTTAATGGATTTGTTTCTCTGGGCTGGGGTTTTCAGATTCAGCCAGTGTTTGCCTCCATATATTATTCCATTTACTGTTTGGACAGTCAGACCAAAATGAATGAATAATGGATGTGCTGAAATGGGCTTGTTGCTAATGGAGGTGTGAATTCAGCCTTGGAGCTGATAACTTTCACAAGCTGCTGCTCTCCCACCCTCCACACAGTCACAGCCACTTCATCCCACCAGTTTTATTTTCACTCTGGCTCTTCTTCCCTCTCTCTCTCTCTCTCTCTCTCTCTCTCTCTCTCTCTCTCTCTCTCTCTCTCTCTCTCAATCTCTGGTAAGTTCCTCTGAGACACCTTTTTCACTGGGATACTCAAAAGGCACTACTGCAGCTCTGCATTCCCTCTGGCTTATCCTTGTCTCTCCTCCTTACTGACTCTGGCTTAAATTATAGGCAGTGCTTTGTTTAATTTAACATTTTATTCTAGCGTAATAAGAGGCTGTGCACTGCAGTGTGTGTGTGTGTGTGTGTATCTACCAGACATGTCAGAAGTCCCTGAGGTCCACATCAAGCCTTTGTTCTATTTTTAACAATAGTTCTTTCATTTTACCCTCCACTATAAGAGCTTTTGAGGGCTACAAGGTGTTGCGTTCAAAAAATAAAGTTTAAAAAAAAACTCAGAACTAAATGTTTGTCATTTTTATTGTAAATTCAGTTCGATGCAATCTTACAGCTTGACTAGCTTGATTACTCTTCCTTCAAAGTGCTGTTCGGTGGGGGATTTATACCATTTGGAACGCAGAGACTGTCTCCACGAATAAAACGACCATTGCGCCTTTAGATGCGTCATGCATGTATGTAATAATGCTGGCTTGTTGTGTTTAGAGATTATTTGGTGTGATATTTGCTGCTGCATCACATAGGCTACTGATAGGGAATGAGGCATGTGATAGACTGAATGAGGAATGTGATGTTTGATGTTATCATGTGGGGTAGTAAAGAGCGAACGAATCAGGAATGCCAAACCAAAATTACTTGTTTTTCACAAGTCTCTGTCTTGAAGTCCAAGTCTCTGTCTTGAAGTTCAAGTCAAGCCTCGAGTCAGTTGTTCACGAGTCCAAGTCAAGTCGTAAGTCTTTTTTTCTTCTGCGACTTAAGTGTGATTCAAACCCAAGTTGCAAACTCGAGTTTCCATCTCTGGTATCTACTGTGTGTTAAACTGGTTTGTTATTTGTGTGCCTCTCTGCTTTCAACACAGTGCGTGACTTCATTAATTACATAAGAGTGGCCCTCTGTTAGAGCTAACAGAAAGGAATTGAGGAAATAAAGCTGGGGAATTTGACAGTTTTAAGTTGGCGGAATAATTCTACAATATTTTTCATTGGTTACTCAGGTTTACTAAGAGTATTATGTTATTAAAGCAGAGTAATGGAGAGGCTGGAGTCTTTAAGACCCTCTCCAACCTCTATAAGTATACCATTTACTAGAATATGCCCCTATTTTTCAGGCTGGTAACGAAATGGAAAGCGCCAGTTACAGTCATTTTCCAGGTTGTTCAATAAGGACAGGTTGTTCTCCCTTCTATAACCTTTTTCCCAAAGAGCTTTTAGTGCATTGAATATTGAGTAATATGGAAAATTTAAAAACCAATATACATGATATAGGTGCAAGAATATTCTATATAGTCCTTTTATATTAATGTAGCAATTCCCATAAAATGCAATGTTCATATTCCCAGGGCTGTTAACAATAGTAATAAAGCTGTGCATCTGTGTGGATAAAGAGTAATGTATGCATGTGACTGGGTTTGGGGTTTTATGAGGGTTGTGTGCTTGTGTGAACGACTTGCATAACGATCAAGAACAGCCTCACACAACAGTTCCCATGCAGTGTGAAGCTTTCTTCTAACTACATAAATAATAGAGTGCTAGCCTCTTACATCCTGGTTTTTTTTTTTTTTCTTTCTCTTCTGCTCTTGCAGCATCCTGCTGCTTGTCACATCTTTTTCACACATTGTGTGTGATTGGCCGTGTCTGGTTATGGCTACCTCACACCTGTGATGGAGGATCAGTTACATAATATAATGTGTAAAGCAGTAAATACATGTCAGATCACTGGAGATATTAATTTCCTGTTTCTAGTCACCCAGGAGTATTTAAAAATGTTAAATATCAATGGGAATATACTTTGTGTGTGTGTGTGTGTGTGTGTGAAACCCTCTTTTACAACAGGCATCAAGTGATCGTGATTTTCATATGTGATTTGTGCTTGCTATTTAATGCACTGTGAACACCTCTGAGACAAGAAGCAAATCTGTTGTTTTCAGGCCACCAGCTTTGTCTTGAAACTTAACTTTGTACTAGTTAATCTTTTTCCCTAAGGGGATTTTTCTCATCTTGCCATCTGTGGCCTTCCTTTTAGTAGTCACTGAAATGGAAAATCCCCACCACCTGTGCATAGCCATTCAACCACGCCACACACGCACGTATGCCAAAAATGAAAGTTAATACTTATATAAGTGGTTCTTTTTTTTAACCTAATCAAATATAATTCTCAAGCTTAAAAGCACATCCACTTAAGAATAAAGCTCGGAAGATGAGCTAGTTCCAGGTTGTTGAGCACACAGCGCTATGCTGGCATGTAGATGAAAAATGTGCATATCCTGCTGTCTACAATTTGTAAAATGGTATTCTGAGCTTTGTGTACACAAATGGTACTAATTCAAACCATTCCTAAAGTACTCATGGTTAATATGTACTTCATTGAGTATTATTGTTTCCTGACCAATGCTAAGTAATTAATTCATTAATTCTATACCATAATGTATTTATTCTATAGCTTGAAACTGTCACTGTTATCTGTCAGGATTTTGACTGGTGCATCAACCTGATTACATTATTGTTGTTATTATGCCTTATTCACTATGGATGCTCTTTGGATAAATGTGTACAATATTTACAAGATTTGCTTCAACAAACAGAATATTGCATGCCCAGTTTATATTTTGAATAAAAAAATTATGATTCTCAGAGAAAAGATCACCTACTTTTTAGGAGGAAATTTTTACACCAGCTGTTATTGTATGGGGTCAGCCCTGTTCTTCTCGCAACTGTAGGTAATGCTAAGCAGCTATAGTAAGGGGTGCTAAAAGCAAATAAACAGCTATCATGTTAACTTCAATTATTTATGGTTTAAATCCTAATTATTCCCAATGTGAAAAATTACAAATTAATAAAAATGTAATCAATTTAAATTAGGGCTGCAACTAACGATAATTTTCATAATCCATTAGTTGGCCGATTGTTTTTTCGGTTAATCGGATGGGGGCAAACCTTTAGGTTAGTAAAAACTAATGTGTTCCATTTGAAACTATATAGACGTTGCTCAGCCAGAAGTTGTAGATGAGCTCGTAGAAAGCAGAAATGTCAATGAAATTGTACGTAAGACAGGAAACAATATTGTTAATATTAACCACGAAAAGAAATCGGAAGAGCTAGCATGGTGGCACATTTTTCCTAGCGGAAAAAATGGATTGAATGAAAGCCGAGAAGTGAATATAACGCCGCTAGATTACTTCCAATTTAGAATTCTTGGCAAAGATATGCGGTTTCAATGCACTGATTACCTATTTTATGCGCTTTCAATGTTTGAGTACCATCGTGTTAAATCTACAATATCAGCCTGTGTGAAAAAAATTCAAGGACAGGAAGGAGCTGTAGAAGATCATCTTATTACAAGTAATCTCAGAGGATCAGCAGCTTATTGGAGAAGACAACTTCTTGAATTGAAAGCTAAAATTCGTTTTCTTGGACCACCTACGTGGTTTATCACAGTGAGTTGTAATGATCTCAATTGGTATGATATGAGAAAAACTCTGCTGATTGCAGATAATAGACCAGATGTTGATCCAAAAACCATTAGCGTTGAGGAAACTCAACGCTTAATTGAACTGCATCCAGTAACGGTCAGTCGACATTTCATGAGAAGAGTCAAAGCTTTCATGAAATATATAAAATCTAATAATGAAATACTCGGCGGAAAGGTCAGTGATTTCTGGTACAGAATTGAATTCCAAAATAGTCAGTCCACATCTTTACATGGTCGTGTGGATTGAAAACGCACCTTCATTTGAAACTGAGGAAGGTATAAAATTGATCGACAAAATGATTTTATGCCATTTGCCTTCTGAGGATGAAAATAAGGAACTACATGATCTTGTTAAGAGAAATCAGGTTCATCGGCATACATATACTTGCCATAAAAATGATTCAGAATCATGTCGTTTTGTTTGTTACTGGAGGTGCAGGTGTTGGAAAAACATACACTTTCAAGATGTTGGTTGAGCAAATAAACCGATGCTTTGGCCATACAGCGGTGAGAGTTGCTGCATTAACCGGTGTTGCTGCAAGATTAGTAGGAGGAACAACCCTGCACACATTGCTCAAATTACCAGTCCAAAAAGATTGCATTATTACTCCAAATATGCCACAATTGACTGGAAATTACTTGAAAATAATGTGACATCAATGGAGAAACATTAAGTATGTGTTAATTGATGAAATAAGTATGGTATCATATGAAATGCTTTGTATGATTGACTCCCGGTTGAGACAATTGAAAAACAAGGAGAATGAAGCATTTGGTGGATTAAGCATTATCGTCTTCGGTGACCTAATGCAACTTCCACCTGTGAGAGGAGCTAAAGTTTTTCGTCAACCATCTCACTTTCTACCTGCAACACATTTATGGAAAATGTATACCTTGGTTGAGCTCACGGAAACAAGGTGATATGACATTTGCAGATCTACTGAATGCCCTGCGAGTTGGTGAGCTTAATGCTCAGCATTTTGATTTGTTGATGAAGCAATCAATTGCGGCGGCAGATATAAAAGGACGATTTGCAATTGATAAGGCAATTCGCATCTATCCTACAAGAGCACAGGTAGATGCTCGCAATACTGCCGTTCTTCAGCAGTATCGATCCAGTGGAACAAAAATATTCAAGATCAAAGCACAAGATCGAATAGTTGATGCCACGAGAAATGTTGATAATATCAACATGGACATTTCGAGCGACATCAACAAAACTGGAGGATCTCCTAAATGGCTGGAGATATTTGTTGGTGCGAAAGTGATGCTTCGAGCCAACATTGACATAGATAAAGGTTTGGTCAATGGTGCAATGGGCCAAATGACAGAGTTCAACTGGGGAAATGGATTTCGACGCGATTAATTGTATGAGGACGACATTCCCAGCGTCCGCATTGATTTTGGTGCAAATGGCATACATTTGATTGAGCCAAACTCTGTTTAAGTCCCGGCCAAACGCAATTATGGAACTATTGAGAGACGACCGTTGCCATTGATCCTGTGTTGGGCATGTACTGTCCATAAAATGCAAGGATATACAGTGGACAGTGCAGTTGTCTATCTAGGAAAGAAGCTTTTTGCAAAAGGTCAAGCTTATGTGACATTAAGCAGAGTTTGATCTCTAGAAGGACTGCGAATTGAAGAACTGGATTGTGAAGTGCTCACTGGAAAGAAGCCTTGTAACGAAGATGCAATTAATGAAATGGAGAGAATGAGAAATTGTCAGCCTTCGAATCAGCCATAGTCGTCAAAAAACTAATTTCATTTCTTCTTTCGTTGCAGGTTTTCCTTTGTGTTTTTGTCCGCGTTGGTGTTGTGTATGTGTTTGTGCAGGATTAAGTAATTTGGATTCAAATTAATTTCTCGTGTACTGTTTGTTTGTGTTGGGTCAGCATGCCACACCTCCCCGTTGGTTAGACCTGGCAATCCATCAATATTTGGAAACCGAGAGGGCATAATAGCTGTAATTGCAAAGTAAAAATTTTCTGAAGTGTAAGATATTTGTAAAATACAGGTTGTTTAAGAATAAAATAATAAATTGTTGAGGTAAAAAGGACTTTTATAATAAAAATTGAAGACTAAAAAGAGTTAAATAAATATATTAAGAAAAAAAAAAACCCTCGTTCTATGTATGACTTTCTAGAGTGACTCTTAAGTGACTCGTACGTATTTACGAGATTCTTCAAGATCAGGCCTAAAAGGAAGCCCACCTAAGAGTTAGTCCAGAAAAAAAATATTTTCCTCTTTTTAGTCTGTTGGTAGAACGAGGGTTTAAAAAAAAAAAAATATATATATATATATATATATATATAATTTAACCATTTTTAAAACTTTCCTACGGACCCCCTGTTGAGAAACACTGCACTAGATGGTAGTGCATAGTGTAAGTCTAAAGTACGTAATTTGGGACACAAATTTTAGTATTTACTCTGAGTGTTTTTGGAACAGAAGTAATGTAATGAGTAAATGTACCGTACACAGACCCAACTAGTCGATAATGAGATTTTCATAATTGATTATTATTATTTATCAAGTAGTTGTTGCAGCTATAAAATGGCAAAACACATACATAGCCTTATTTTTCCCTAATTTGTCAGAATAAAACTTAACTTATTGAAAGTATACATCATTGCAGTTTTTTGTCTTACAATTTCTTTCAAATGTTAATTAAATATGCATAGAATTTTTATTAAATAAACACTAATGTGCATATTACAAAATGCACATTTGTGCAAAGTGCAATTTTTTTTTTTTTTTTTTTTTTTTTATTATTTATTTATTTATTTTTTTTTAATCAGTTGACAAAAACACAATTAAGGACAAAACCCAAAAACTTCATGAGACCATGAGTGAGCAAAAATCACAATGAACTGATGATTGAATCATAATCATGGAAAATAAGGAAAAATATTTCACACTGAAAATCATGTAATTACCATCCAATGTCAAATGATGTGTCAGAATGCACTACACAGCATCAAGAGACCAAACTTGCAGATCCACAATGATGTCATTTAGTGTTTGTAATATTAACAGTATAATTAAAATATGCCTATATAATATTGATACAATGTGTCTTGTTGCAATAGATAAAGAAGTACTGAAATACAACCCCAATTCCAAAAAAGTTCGGATGTTTTGTAAAAATATAAATAAAAACGGAATGCAATGATTTTGCAAATCTCATAAACCCATGTGTTATTCCCAATAAAACATAGAAAACATATCAAGTGTTTAAACTGAATAAATGTACCAATAAGGTCAGTTTGAATTTGATGGCCGCAACATGTCTTGAAAAAGTTGGGACCGGGACAACAAAAGGCTGAAAAATAAATACTTCTGCAAAAGGGCACAATCAATATGTCACCACTCCTTTGATCATGGAAAATTCAATATTGGATGGATTTGATTCAAATCAATTGAGAAGCTTGATTAACACCAAAGACAAACCAGATACTTATTAAATACTTCATATGCTATAAAAAGGGGGTCAAAGTGGTTTTCTGTTCACGGTGCTTGGCCTGGATTTTTTTTTCTTTTTTTCTTTTTTGTTCTGTCTTTCTGCACCTCATTTCAGCTTTTCCGTCCTCCACCTCTGTGTGAACTATCTTAAACAGACATGAATGACTGGAAACATTGCAAAACCTGTGTATAGACATTTATATTTACTGAGAGTTACGAGCATTTAAAGTTTTCTTTAATTAGGTAAGTACGGTTTCTAACTGGATCCATTTTAACTTTCAGAGCCTGACTGTATGACAAAGAGATGGCATCAAGCCAATAGGAAATCAGCTGAGGTGAGAATTGTGCTGTTTTCTAATGTTCTTTATTCTTTCTTGTTCTTGTCACCTCTGTTTCCTTGCTCTATTTTGCATGACAGGAAAGTTTTTGAAAAGAGCCTTTAAAAAGCTATTCAGAGTGAAACAGTAGAGTACACTGTACAACAACAGAGGACAAGACTAACCTTTTGATGTGTAGTGGTTTGTGTTTTATACAAAAGTTCCTGTTTTGAATAAAGCTGTATCAGTTACAATCCAGAATAGTTGTACGTGTGGGACCACTGCGTAATAGGAAACCGACCATAGCAAAGAGACAGTGAGTGAGTCCTTCATTACCTCCATTCAGATCTCATGTGTTTACCCAAGGTATATACAGTCCCCTCCAAAAGAAGTGGAACAACAAAGCCAATTCTTATTCTTTTGCTATACACTGAAGAAGGTTCTGGAAAGGGATCTTGGGACAAAAAAGCCAATTCTTATTCTTTTGCTATACACTGAAAAAGGTTCTGGAAAGGGACCTTGTGCCACGCTGAGTAGGAACTACTAAACGTCGGTTGCTAATCGATCCCAGATTGCGTGAGGGAACGTAAGCCTTCAGGAGAAAGTTGAGGTAGGAGGGTGCTGTTCCAAACAAGGTCTTGTAGGTGAGTATCAAGGACTTGAATTTGATGCGGGTGGCTACAGGAAGCCAGTGGAGGGAGATGAAAAGGGGTGTGACATGGGTTCTCTTGGGCTGGTTGAAGATGAGGGGTTTGAAGACATTTGGGTTTGAAATCAAATCTGAAATTAAGATGATAGAATGTCAGCTTTCATTTCTTGATGTATGCATCTAGATGAGTTAAACAACTTTTTAGCTTTTGTTTGAACCCACCCATTTTTCAAGGGATCAAAAAAATTTATTAAATAACATATGACTGGCAGGTGTTTCTTGATGTTAGATGGATAGTTTAAACAATTAATAGCTCTGAATGTCTAAATGGAGCACAAAAAGCCATTCTCACTGTTGCAATGTGATTAACAGCGACTAACAGCACTTTCTAAAAATGCATGATTCCAGATGTGCCTTAAGTCAATCACTTTAACTGAACAAACCTGTCTTTTTAATCAGGCCTCCTGCTGAGCTCTCTCCTGTTGGGAACAGAGGGCTCCTTGGAAATGAAGGCTAGCATGAAGCAGTGGCGTCTGGCGCTGGGGCTCATGCTCACCTGGGCGCTACTCTTCCTTGCCCTCTTCTCCTACTTCATGGAGTCACGTGTGGATGAGGCCATGGCGCTCTCGCATGCCGATACGCGCCGCCTCTCCTCTGTGCAGGGCAACACTCGCAGTGCTATGATGATCTCTCGCCAGACTTTGCCTGCCACCTCAGCATCCACAACATCCAAAGCTCAAAAGGAGCAGATACCCAACAGCGAGCAGGAGGCCTACATTTACCCTGATGAACATAACCTAGCAACCTGGTCTGTAAAATCACGCTCAGGCACTGCAATTCACATTGTTGAAAAACAGGAAAGCAACCAAACCTTCTCCCAACTGGTAGAAGAGGAGGATGAGGAAGAGGTGGTGGAAATGATTGATGAGGAGGACAGGAGCAGAAGGAATCAAAGGAAAACCAACAATTGGTTTGACTCCAATCCAGAGGAGTTTTACACTATTAAGTCATTGTCAGTGGTGCAGCGTTTGTGGCAGGGCAGGGCCTCACTGGACATGCTCAGTCCACGCTTGCAGAAGGCTGTAAAAGACTACATGAATGTTAATAAACATGGAGTGTCCTACAGGGGGCGACGGTCGGCAGGGATGAGTAGGACACGCCTTATGTGTGAGATGAAGAGGAAGGCGAAAGTGAAGACACTGAATGGGGAAGAGCGACCCTTCTCTTCACTGGGCTGGCAGAAGATCGTACCTGCTTTGCCCCTTGAGCGCCTCTATGGCCCAGGTTTTGGCTCCTGTGCTGTAGTCACCTCAGCTGGTGCAATCCTCCACTCCGGACTGGGAAAGGAGATTGGTGAGTAGACGTATGTCTTATAGTTAATGTTAACACTACTACTAGCTAATATCTATACTGGTGAAATTTGTTTGTTTGTATACTTAGTTACTTACTGACTAAGGCCTTTTCCACATATTTTTTGAAAACATAGTTTTTGCCATTCTGTCCTCATGGAAGTGAGAAATTCATTGTAATTTACTGCACATGACAAAGTGACTTGACTCATTAATAGCTACATATTGAGTAGAAAAGGTGAAATTCATCTTCAGTAACTGTCAGGGTTGGACAAACACAGGATTTCTGCATGACCTGACAATGGTGTGGAACTACTGCTTAATGTTAGACTTAGATCGTACCCGAAAGATCCGTTCAAAAAATGAGTTGTAGCACCAGAGCTCCACTAATATTGGCACCCTTGGAAAATATTAGCAGCATAGCACGTACAGTGCCCTCCACTAATATCGCCACCCTTGGTAAATAGGACCAACACAGCATGTACAGTACCCTCTACTAATATTGGTGCCAATAATATGAGCAAAGAAGGCTGTGAAAAATTGTCTTTATTATTTATCATTTTGATCTTTTCTTTTAAAAAAATCACAAAAATACTCTGCACTCATGGATATCAAACAGTTGCAAACAACACACAGGTGTATATATTTAAAAACAAATCTTTGTAAAATACAGGTTTGCCAGAATTATTGGCATCCTCTTAGTCAATACTTTGTGCTACCTCCCAGATAACAGCTCGGAGTCTTCTTCTGTAATTCCTGGATTTGAGCCTTCTTTGCTCATATCTACCTTGGGAGAGCACTGTATCATATTCTGGCACTTTAGCACAAGGGTGCAATATTACAAAAAAGTTTGATTAAATTACATACACATTACAGCCCACAAAGTAACAAATTTATCAGCAGGTAAGATAAAAAAAAAATTCTAATGCTTTCATAACATGTGAAACCGCAACGGGCGTGTGCAGGTCCATACTGTGACATCAGTGATTTTAAAATATGCATTTTACATCTACATAAAAATGGGGTTTTAACAAAGGGCTCCTTAGAGGGTGGTTTGGAAATTTGTGTGACTGGGAGGCCAAAATGTATATGTGTATTCATAATACATTCATTAAACAGAGACTTATATATTTCAAGTGTTCATTCCTTTTTATTTTGATGATTATAACTGTCAACTAATGAAAACCCCAAAATCAGTATCTCAGAAAATGAAATTGCTTAAGACCAAAACAAAAAAGGATTTTTAGAAATGTTGGCCAACTGAATAGTATGAACATGAAAAGTATGAGCATGTACAGCACTGAATACTTAGTTGGGGCTACTTTTGCCTGTGATTGCCGCTTTCTGCTGAGATGCAAGTGTTTCTCACCCCCCGCTCCCCACCCACACACAATATTTAAAAAATACAAAAAAAAGTCTATTTCACATTAAAATATATACTTTAGTTCTAATTTTGACCGCATTACTTATTTTGCAACTCCTGTGAAGTGTTTTGGTTTTCTTTGCTTTACCACAGGCTTAAAGTATTAAGATGCCTGTGAAAAACAGTGGTTTACTTTAACTATATGCATTTATGGTGAAATGACTACATTTTTCCATGTCATTCTGTGTTCATTTTGACCACCAGCACCACAAAAATAGACTTGGCGAGGAAACGGTTGGTGCATCCACATCCGTGTGAATGCGCTAACCTGTTAACATGTGCACGGAGGAAAGTAACGCACCGCAAACTGAGTATGTGTGAACTTATTATTTACTTCCTGACTGACTGATCTTTTTAAAACTCTTGGTATAGAAGTCAAAATTATGGTGTCATGATAGCCCCAAAGAAAGAGATGAAATTTGCTTGATTGTTAGCTCTGCTGCAGTTCTGTAAACACAGGTGTGTTTGTTTTATTAAGAATTCTTGTAAAGAGAATTATGCTATGGAAAGGCCTTTTTTCCAGGCCACGCAGCAAATCAGTAATGATAAACATGAAACCATGTTTATTCACATAAAATAAACATGCAGGCCTGAGGTATTCATGATGGCTTTAGTAACAAAGTAACGTATTTCCATGTTTTGAATTAAAAGTTTTGAACATTTTGAGCAAATGTTTTCTGACATATAAACATTATTTAAAAAAAAATGTAATGTATACAGTGATTGCTCAGTGGTTAAGGCACTTAACGCTTTCTACTCCAGTATATACATTTGTATATACACTTATGGAGCATTTTTTATTAAGAATTCTATACTAATAATGGTTAGGGCCTCCCTTTGCTCTTAAAACAGCCTCAGTTCATCGTGGCAGGGATTCCACAAGATTTTGGAAACATTCCTTTGAGATTCTGGTCCATGTTGACATGATTGCATCACACAACTCCTGCAGATTTTTTTTGTTGCACTATCATGCTGTGAATCTACCTTTCTAATACATCCCAAAGCTGTTCTACTCTATTCCGATCTGGAGAACACTGAGCTCATTGTCATGTTTATGAAACCAGTTTGAGATGAATTTGGCTTTGTGACATGGTGCTTTATCATACTGGAAATAGTCATTAGAAGATGGATAAATTGTGGCTATGAAGGGATGTCGATGGTCAGCAACAATACTCAAATTGGCTTTTGCATTCATGTGATGATTGATTGGTATTACTGGGCCCAAAGTGTGTCAAGAAAACATTCCTCACACCATTACACTACCTCCATCAGTGACATGGTGACATAAGGCAGGTTTGGTCTATGGATTCATACTGTTGGTGCCAAATTCTGACCCTACCATCTGCCTCAACAGAAATCGAGATTCATCAGACCAAGCTAGGTTTTTCCAGTCTTTAACTGTCCAGTTTTGGTGAAGCTACAGCTTTCTGATCTTAGCTGACAGAAGTGGAACATGATGAGGTCATCCAGCTGTTGTAGCCAATCCGCTTCAAGGTTCAACTAGTTGTGCGTTCTGGGATGCATTTCTGCTCAACATAATTGTACAGAGTGGTTATCTGTCACCTCGAACAAGTTTGGCCATTCTGCGTTGACCTCTCTCATCAACAAGGCATTTCCATCTGCATGAAAATCCCAGATGATCAGCAGCTATAGAAATACTCCATACCAGCCCATCTGGCACCAACAATCTGATGGTTGATGTGAACGTTACCCGAAGCTGCTGGCCCATTTCCGCATGATTTTATGCATTGAATTGCTGCCACTCGTTTGGCTGATTTTAGAGAATTACATGAATTAGTATGTGTAAAGGTGTTCCTAATAAAGTGCTCAGTGAATGTATGATATTAACGCTTACATTTGCACAGCATTTTGCTTTATATACATTATAATCTGATAGTCTTAAAGTTTTGTTTAGTAATTCTAACACTGTTCACAGTTTCCATCTTCAGCACCAGTCCTCCATAGACAATGTAACATTATAACCAATAAAATATATTTTTTTAAATGCAGTTAAAATTCAGAATTACTTTGGTGTACAAATGCCTAGATAATGTTTTTAAAAGTGCAGCAATTCAATTTCATCCAAATGATGTGAAACCTGCTTTATTGAGGAAATTGTTGAATACCTATATCTCAAAAATGTGACTCTGAAATACTGTCTGTAACGCTGATGACAGAAATTCATTATCTAAACTTAAAATTTAAAAACACAAATCTGGACAGAGACTGTTGCATCTTCATTTTGTTTTCAGCAAAAGTTTAATGGTAGGGTGAAACTGATTCAGATTTTGGCATCACCACCATTCATTCATATTCAGTAACCACTTTATCCTCATGGTAGATCCAGAGCCTATCCCAGGAATAATGGGCACAAGGTGGGTGATTTGCACCAGATGGGATGTCGGTCCATAATATTACTGTACAATAATATGTACCGGCTGATATTGTGACACTGAGTAACAATTCAGGGGGAGCATGCATAGCTGAAGGCATATTATGGAAGTCCTAAACGTATAGACAGTTAAATGGTTTGTTGTTTATTGTTCTACTATTCTGTCTGTGTGTGTTAGTGTTCTTATGATGGCAATTTCAGCTATGTGACATAGACCTACTATTCTATTGTTACAGTATACTTAAGACTGGCCTAGGAGGCATTCCTCACATTTGGGAATCTACAATACTAGTTTTTTGGGGGTGTTTTGTTTTAACTTTTTCTTGAAAATATTTTTACATACAGCATGGAGTCATCATCTGTAATGCTTGAGGAGATTGGAGAATAAAAAGGAAGGAAACCACTCCTCAATACACAATCTCTCCAGATTCTTCAGGATCCCCTCTGGTAGACCCTCCTCTTTAAATCACTCCACAGGTTTTCAGTGAGGTTTAATTCAGGAGACTGGGATCGCCATTGCCAAAGCTTGTTTGGATCAGTGTCTAGATGGAAGATCCCACCATGACTCGGTTATAACCTCCTGTGAAAGGCTACAGTAAATCATAAATTAACCCAACGTCCCAATCCCACTAACAGTGGGTATTACTGCGATTTTATGTTTGAACATGCTTCTTTTTACAGTTTCATCTTTACTTGGGGTGGCAATAATTCTGGAGCGGACTGTAAACAAACGTGTCCATTTGAGATAAAGTTAACGTTTTAGCATAATTTCAGGCAAATGGGTAATGATTGAAGTATGCAGTTTTGATAAACTATGACCATGAACTTTTATTTGTTTATTTGCATTAGACTGTAAACTGAAAGCAAATTTTAATGCAAACTGAATACAAATTTAATTCACCAAACGTGTCTAGACTGGTTACCATGCGGTTCAGGGGAAATTTCGAGTTTCTATTAAATGTTTTCAGTTATCTTTCTGTGGAAGCAGGGGGCTTGAGAAACTGTAGAACTGTCTTACTGACCTCTTTTCTTGGCTGAATTTGGCTTTGCTCTCCTTTACCTGCTTACGTTAGTGTTTCAGATTGTGGGATCCTCATGCCCTTTGCTATTATACTTGGGCCTTTGGGTGCATGGTGCCAGCCTTGGCACCCACAGAAGCAGAGCGACATTTCAATGGGTAATGGAAGTGAAATTGTTTCCATGACGACGGCCCAACTCTTTGTTCCTCCCTTAAACATGTAGTGTGCCGTTTCAGGCTTCTCTCCATATTGATCTTCCAACTTCAACATGACCCTTTACATAAAGAGATGAACGAGAATGTATGTCTGTTACACCTTTTGTGCTGCGCTGCATGGATTTCCCTTTCTATTAGTATACTAACTGATTTGTTCAGTGTTCTCTGAATCAAGTTTGTTTACAGTACAGATTCTGTTGCCATTAGTGATGTGTCCTAAAAATGTGTGCACTGTATATTTATAGGCCTGTGGTTCTCTTAAGCCCATTAGACCTGCTCACATCTCAATATAATTCCCATGCCATGCTTGGCTTTTCCTCCCTCCTTTCTTGGTGGCTTAAACCACTTAAGAATAACGAGGAAAGGCCTCAACAGCACAGCCAAGAGTAGACATGTGAGGGCTTCCAATGAGGGCAAAGATACATGCAGAGAGCAACACTGAATCTAATATATTTCTGCAGACTGATAAATTAAGCAACAGTCTAGTTCAGTGAAGTATCATTGGCAGTGATTTTAATCAATATTAGCTCTACTTGCCTCAAACATTGGCTCTAAACATCATTTGAGTATCCTCAGAAGAAAGGTGTTTTTCTGCCACTTAGTGGTCATAAATTTGTGTTTAATAGCATTGCTCTTCTGTGAACTTTTCTTTTACTTTAGGGTCTGTGCTTTTAAGGAAAAAAGCAGTAAATATCTCCATGTCTGAGTAGGAAAGGTTTGTAATGGCCTACTAACTCTCAAAATTGCTCACACAACACCAGTACATCTGCCTTACATTATGCCACACTCCTGTACTACATCAATCAACCATATATGCACTGCTGACAAATGAGAAAACAAAATATAGCCCATTCATTTCATGTTCAGCCTGAAAAAAATGTACCGCACATTTTTTTTTTTTTTTTTTTTTTTTTTTTTTTTTGCCTTTTTGCCTTTTTGCCCCAGCAGTTGTGAAGCTTTCTTCATATACAGTTGGGTCCAGAAGTATTTGAACAGTGACTCAATTTTAATAATTTGGCCTCTGAACACCACCATAATGGTGGTGATGTTATTGAAATGTAGACTTTCAGCTTTATTTCAAAGGATTTAAAACTGTTTAGGAATTTCAGCCATTTGTTTACATAGTCCCTCCATTTTCACAGGCTCAAAAGTAGTTGAATTGACTGATGAGCAGTTTCATGGCCTGTTTCTTTTGTTATTTCATGACAAATTAAGGTGATAAAAGAGCTAGAGTTGATATAAGCATTGCATTTGTATTTGTTAGCTGTTCATGGGAACTATGTGGGCCAAAATTTTGTTGATTCAAGTGAAGGATAAAACAAAAACGGACCTATCGGAGAGATGGCATTAACTTTAGGAGTGGCCAAATCAACAATTTAGTACACTCCTAAAATGAAGGAATGAACTGACGTGCACAGCAACACCAAAAGGTCTGGAAGACCACAGAGGACAACTAAAGTTGATGATCACAGAATTCTTTCCTTGATGCAGAAAAACCCCTACACAACATCTAGACAAGTGATGCTTTCATGAATATAATTACAGAGAGATTACCTCAAGAGTATAGAGCTATACTTTCTGCTCAGATTCGGTCAAATGCTGTAAAACTGAAGGACAGCGCTTTACAGTACAGAGGGATAATGACCCAAACATTCTGTGAAAGCAACTCAAGGGCTTCTTAAAGCAAAGAAATAGAAAGTTCCTAAATGGCCGATTCCGACACCTGATCTCGACCAAACTGAGCATGTTTTTCATTTACTGAAGACAAAACTGAAGGCAGAAAGACCAACAAACAAGCAGCAACTGAAGGCATCTGCAAAGGCCTGGTAAAGCATCTCAAGGGAGGAAACTCATTATTTGGTGGGGTCCCCAAGGGTTTCAGACTGAGTGCAAAAGATTTGCATCACAGTATTAAAAAAATACTGAAATCTGTTTTAAAACCCATGTGTATTTGCATTCACCACTATTTCTTCCAATTCCATGTTTGCTCACTAGAGGGAACCGTTTTCTATTTAGTCTACATAGGAATGAGAGTTTGAACATGGCATTACTGTGTATTTCAGATGTAAGGTTTGCAATCCCAGAATTAATGAAAATTAGTGGGGGAGGAGGGGGGGAAGTTAAGTAATCTGAATATCCATGCAGCCGTATGGTTATGATCAGATTTGAGTGTCTTGATCAGATTTGAATGAGACTTTGAAATGGGGAAAAAAACCACTTTTAAATGAGCTGCCCTTCAGGAGATGATGAAGTCTCTGCCTCACATATCCTAATTAATAAGTCCTCATTTTTTGCCCCATCTATTTGTCACATTGTGACGTTGTTTTAAAGATTATTCATTACTGTAGCCGTAGAAAAGTCACCTCACTTCTGGAGTATGTTTTACATTTTGAGCTCAAACATACAGGTGCATTGATGGTTTTATTTATTTATTTTTATGTAAATAGGGTAATCCTTTCTGCAACACACTGATTTCAAAATTATCAGCACCCTTACGATTAATATTTTGTGTTGTCTGTCCTGGCAGAACTCTTTGAGTCTCTTCGTGTGATGTCTAACAAGGTTGGAGACTCATGTCTTATGAATGTCCACTCCTCCAGGACATTAAATCAGTCTTTTGTATTCTTAGCTTTGTGTATGTGGACTTTGTGTTTTTTGAACAATTTCTCTGTTGATCTGGAAGTAAGTTTGACCTATCATTTATTTGAAACGTTCTAACTATGGCCATGTCTTAAACTCCTGGCAGAGGCAACAAAGGTTTGATCAGTAATGTCCTGGTAGTTAGCAGAATTCATGATGCCATCATAAACACTGAACCTCTAGGAAGGTGCTAGATATTTACACTGACTCATTTGCATGTGTTTGGAAAACTGATATTTTTTACTGATGACACAAGGATCTTTTTATTTTATTTTCTTTAAGTCTATTGGTCCAAACTCTTTATAACGTGGTCTGTCTGAATACTCGATTCTGATTGGCTTGAAGGTGTGCTTTCAAACCATGTAATATACAATCAGTTCCAGTCAGTTAAATCACAAAGGCTTACATATATGCTCTACTGTCGTCATATTGCCACTAAAGTAGTGTTTTAAAGTAGACTGGAAAATTCACATAAACAGAAATAATAAAAGAAGAAAAGTTTACAAAAATGTAAATCACTTTTTAAAAATGTGTGGCTTTAAAATGCCACGATGCTGTATATGTTTTATGAGGGAGTTTAAAATTCAACACATGCTCAAACATGTGGGTATATAACACAAAGTACAATATGGGATTACTATATGGATTTTTCTTTTCTAGATTCCCATGATGCTGTTCTGAGGTTTAATTCAGCCCCTACCAAAGGTTATGAAAGAGATGTTGGGAATAAGACTACCATTCGTGTCATCAACTCCCAGGTAAGGTCATGCTTACACTTGTTGGTTTCATGAATGTGTGCCACAGGTTTCACTGTGGTTGATTTTTTTTGTTTTTATTAGTTTTTTGTTGTTTTTAATCCACAAAATAGAATTTAAATAGAATTTTCCTTCTTATATCACAGCAATTGAGCCATTCAAGGTTATGGAACACCCGTGAGACAAGTAATTTTCCGTTATTGCTTGCCTTATAGCAGCTATATACACTCGCTCTGCATCTGCCTCTCTTTCCTCTCTTAAAGTTAATAAGACACAATACGCAGCTTGTCAGGTTCCCAAGAAACCAGAATGTGCCACCTCGTCTGTACTGAAGACTCCATTGTTGGGAAAACTTTTTGTTGCAAGGCGTTGACATCTGAGACCCCTTCCAGAAATGTCAAATGAATGTCTCCTAAGTGAAAACTTCCCCACGTCAATGTTTATACATTTCTCTTTGTTAAATTACAAATTGTTTATTAAATAGAACATTAAAATGAGCACATTAGATGATTGATGATTTGAATCACAGCCAGTACTACTGTTAGAGCTGTTAGACCAATCAGACCAAACTTCTGACCAATCAGATTCGATGATTCAGCAGCATTGTGGCATAAGTGATTGCAGTGGTTTTGCCTTTATCATGGTGTATGATGTGTAGTTATTTTGTGCAAATAACTGAGGCTTGTATGGAGACTGGATATGATTAATTAAACACATGCTTTATATGGGTTTTTATTTTGAGATAAAAAATGATATTTTTTTGTCTTTTAATATTACATGTACACTGTATTTCTTCTCTTTGCTATGTAGATCCTGGCTAACTCTAGGCACCAATTCAACATCAGCTCACTTTACAAGAATATGACACTGGTGGCCTGGGACCCTGCGCCCTACACTGTCAACCTGCATAAAGTGAGTACTGATATTGCTTCCATGTCACAGTTTTGATCCCCTACAATAAAAAGTTTGGAACAATTGTACCTGACATTTCTGAATTTGTTCTAAGTAAGAGACTTTTGAAATTCATTATTATCTTATTCTCTCTTTGGTGTCTCTCTCTTCCCACATGCACACTAAAGCCTGACTGTGATATTAATCATTTTAACAGTTAGTTGATGACTGAGATTTTTTATTTTTTATACTTCCGAGAAGGAGATGTAATGAAACTGTTCTTGTTTCTATGCGTTGTGTGTAGGCTCAAGGCTACATAATGATACAGTTGGGGGGGAATTATTTGATCCCCTGCTGATTTTGTACGTTTGCCCACTGACAAAGAAACGATCAGTCTATAATTTTAATGGTAGGTTTATTTGAACAGTGAGAGACAGAATAACAACAAAAAAATCCAGAAAAACACATGTAAAAAATGTTATAAATTGAT
>JAFFST010047726.1:56087-74226 GCA_022414735.1 Noturus placidus
CTCACCTCGTGGAGTTGCAATGATCATGACAACAGTGAGGAATCAGCCCAGAACTACACGGGAGGATGTAGTCAATGATCTTGTCAATGATCTCAAGGCAGATGGGACCATAGTCACCAAGAAAACAATTGGTAACACACTACGCCGTGAAGGACTGAAATCCTGCAGCGCCCCTGCTCAAGAAAGCACATATATATGCCCGTCTGAAGTTTGCCAATGAACATCTGAATGATTCAGAGGACAATTGGGTGAAAGAGTTGTGGTCAGATGAGACCAAAATGGAGCTCTTTGGCATCAACTCAACTCGCCGTGTTTGGAGGAGGAGGAATGCTGCCTATGACCCCAAGAACACCATCCCCACTATCAAACAAGGAGGTGGAAACATTATGCTTTGGGGGTGTTTTTCTGCTAAGGGGACAGGAAAACTTCACTGCATCAAAGGGACGATGGACGGGGTCATGTACCGTCAAATCTTGGGTGAGAACCTCCTTCCCTCAGCCAGGGCATTGAAAATGAAAAGTAATTACTAAGTCATTACCAAGTACTAAGTCATGTTTTGCAGAGGGGTCAAATACTTATTTCCCTCATTAAAATGCAAATCAATTTATAACATTTTTGACCTGCGTTTTTCTGGATTTTTTTGTTGTTATTCTGTCTTTCACTGTTCAAATAAACCTACCATTAAAACTATAGAATTTTCTTTATAGACTCATTTCTTCAGATCATTTCTTTGTTAGTGGGCAAACGTACAAAATCAGCAGGGAATCAAATACTTTTTCCCCCACTGTATGTTATAATGATGTAGACATGGTGCAGTTTCTAAATCCATACTTTACTGAGCAGGGAAAACAATAGAAACCGCTATTTAAAGGTCTGGGTTAATACTATAGAACTTGGTGCTTTTCTCACTCTTATATTCTCTCTTTTCTGACGTCAACACTTCCCCTGCTCCACTCAACCTCTGAGGGTTTTTTTTTTTCAATTTACAGCATGACAGATCAATCAAAACACTGCTGTAGATATTTAGATCCTGATTCATTAAAGATACGTGAGTATGAAAAATAGCGGTGTTCAATCTGCAATTTTTTGTAATCTATTTTTTTCAGGCTAGATCACATAAGATCCACCATTTTATCCTGTTTGGTTTTCAAGTTGTTTTTTAAGACTATGATGTTATTTAAGTTTGTTATTTAGGAGCAACCAGCCTCTTTTTCAGACAAATTTTAATAAACAGCATTTCTCAACAAAATGTAAACAGTTATTTCTAAAAAAGAAAAGCAATCAAGCATGGATACTGTATTTTTAAAAATGTTAAATAAATCACCTCCAACTAATGTTTTCAGTATTTTAGACTGAAACGTCTAAAAACACTAACTGTACATCCCTATGCTGCATATGCGTAAAATCATAAGAAGCTTGGGCCTGTCATTTTAATCGGGCGTTGATTTAAAAAAAAATAAAATAAAAGGCAATCTGAAGATTGGCATTAATATTTAATAACACTATGAAACTGGCTGGCAGGCACAACAACTGCAGTACATCATCCACCATCTTGTGGTTGAACGGGTCACATGACTGCTTCACATGGCTAAAAATACATTATCATGTTTGAAGATCTCTGCATTCCCAGCACACACGAAAACACACACATTTATCCACTTGGGAGAGCGTTTTCGAACACCTCTGTTTTCGCTGGACAGAAAAAGATACTTTTTCAAATTTATCCAGATTTATATGGATGTAGCCTTAGTAGTCTCTTTAAAACCCTTGTTTCAACCATTTTAATGGGTTTTATATTCTTGGCCAGGTACAGTGGTATGGCGTCAGGCTTACCTGTTTTCACATAAGTAGTGCTGTTTATGGCTGCGGTGTTTTTACGCTCGCAAGCACTTATCTAGATTTTAGCACACTCCCTTTATTTTCAGGTGGTTAAACAAACAAGTTGTCCGTGTTTCCGTGACGTCAGTTTTTTCAAACAACTAAGGTTTGTGCTGTATCTGTAAAATCCACAAATTCCATATAACTGATGTTGAAGTTTTTTTTATTCGCCACACTGCTATGTTACCAAGAAAAACAAAGAAGAAATGTAAGCTAAAGAACTGCATACTCTTGTTTATTATTGGTTTGTTCGTGTGTTTGTCAGGAAGAAAACCGGCTGGACTTGTGAATAAAGTTTTGTCGCGGTACTCCAGATCTCTTTGTAAAAATGGATCCTAGATACATTTGACATTTAATCGTCCACAATCTAAAATTTGTCCCACCCCTTGTAAAAAATATCGTACTTTCCGGACTATAGAGCACACGTGAATATAAGCCGCACCCACTAAATTTAAAAAGAATTTTTTTTCATATATAGGCCGCACCTGTCTATAAGCCGCAGGTCTCCACGTTGTAACGGGAGATATTTACACAGAATGATGTTACACAAAGATTCTTTTTAACTTCTAAATGCTTTCCGAACAGAGCCGGTAACACGGCTGATTAAAATAAAAAAAAAAATACAGTTGCCTATCAGGAATAGTCATTGATCTATCTTCATCTTCCTCCTGTGCATTAAAACCACTAAAGTCGTCTTCTTCAGTGTCGGAATTGAACAGCCTCAGAATTACTTCATCACACTTCCTCAATTTCTCTTTCGTTGTCGCTCTCAATGTCACTTACGTCTCGAGGCAAATTCACCCTTGAGCTTGTGCTGTCGTCTTCATCACGCAGCAGTCCAGCTTTTCGAAACCCGTTGGTGATAGTAGATTTTTTGACACTGCTCCACGCTGTTAGGATCCACTGGTAGACTCGAGCAAAAGTTGCTCTTTGCATGTGGCCAGATTTGGTAAATGATTTATCGCCTTTAACTTGAAAGCTGCATCATACGCATTTGTTCGTGTGTTTTCCATGATGAGGGTGCGTGCATGAAGCGCAAAATGACTGATCTGAAGAATTTAGTGTGAGTGCGTTTGATTTAATTCAAACAGTTTCATTGGTCCACTGTGACCTGTTCGGTAATTTCATTGGTCCGATGTGACGAGGCTAAATGTTTCGGCGGCATGAAGCTCGTCAGCCCGTAAAAATCCATAAATTTGCTGCATTGTTGTTTAAGCCGCAGTGTTCAAAGCATGTAAAAAAAGTAGTGGCTTATACACCGGAAAATATGGTACACTCTTAATATGACTGAAGACCATTTCCATTTTCAATACAATCATTTAAAGTCTAAAAATGAGAAGTTGTGTTTTTTAAAATTTGCATCTCTAAGTAACATGTTTTTCATCATTATGACTGCAATAAAGTTTCATATTTAATGCATTTGCACCTCTAGTTCCAGTTGCATTTAAATACGAGATGTGAAAAGTTCATATTTACCTTATCAACAGCATGCACTCTGTCACGGATTTCCCCTCAGTGAGTGCTTCCAGGTCGCCAAACTTTGTGTAATTTTGGACACGTGTTTTTTGTTATGGTGTTTGTCTTGTCTCTGCCTCTGTCTTGTGAGGGTTGTCTCACTCACGTGTCATCATTATCCACAGCTGTTTATGTTTTACCTTTGATTTCGTTGATATTTAAACTAGCGATTCACTGATAGTAAGTTTCTCAGCCGATACCGATAACCGATTATTCAGAGTGATATCGGCTGATACTGAATAATAATTAATTCCACAATTCTGAAGGAAATGCAAATAAAAACTTTATTCTCTCCATTTCAACAGGTTGTTTTGCGGTAACTGGTCTCATCAACAGAAAACACATTACGTTAACATTAACATGAACTAAATTCTGAAGATTAAAGTAAGATTTCTTAACTTATTGAATGTTATTAATTCATAATTACAGAATTAATTGACTGAATTCTAAAAAAAACCTCCTGTTAGTCTCACATTCACTCGCCACAAACAAAGACATTTCTATTTCATCATTGACATCAATCTAGTAATATATAATATCAACTTTTTTATATATATATTAACAGTAAATGGATATGAAATATACTACTCTTCAAATATATTTTTCTGTGCAATATATACCTTTTTGTCAACTTTGTCAACATCATTTAAATCTTTCAACAGTGTACTACCGCTTTTAATTCAGCTCGAGCAGTGCAGCAAAAATGATTTAGACTCTCCGCCGAAACTTATGCTTCACTGCTTCAGCGTCCGGTGTTAAACAGCATGAAATTGATGTTTTCCCGCCCTCTTTTGATTGACAGTAAATACTTTATTAACAGATTTTTTTTAAACTATTGGCCAATGACCAATAGCATGAAAAATAGCCTTTATCGGCCGACACCTCTGTAAATCTCTTGTGCGTCTTTGTTTTGGGTGAAGTATTGCCTTTCTGTGTTTTGCTGCCGGAGCCATACCAAACCTTTTTGATCTTTGTCCTTGTTTCCCAGTGTTTTAGCCTGCTTTTTGACTACGTTACATGACACACTCTCATGTCTACACTCTTTCATTTTGCAATAATATTACAGGGTGTCTGCGGGGCCTTAAAATGTCTTAAATTCCTTAATGTGAAAATAAGGTCTTAATTAGCATTAAAATGTCTTAAATTCACGTTTCAAAGGTCTTAAAATTGCAACCGTACCGACACCGTAAAGCAGATTTTAATTTTATTTTTGCTTGTCGTTGTTGGCGGTTGAGATGGTAAACCCGTGTGACTGTGCGGCTCATCAGTGTACTGCCGCTCCACATCAACTTCTGTGTCTGTCTCTGTCTGTGCTGTTTGAGTCGCTTTTAATGTGCATAACGGGTGTCCTATCCGCACTGGTTTAACGTTAGTGTAATCTGAAACATTTTTGCGTGGAGAGGTTTACAGTATTTCACCTGACTGTTGCCAACTAAAAGGAGGTCTTCCTGCTGTTTTCTGCCAAAATAAAACCCACAAGGTCTAACACATCAAAGTGAATTAAGTCAGAAATATATTACTATTTGTACCCAAATAAAAATGTATTATTCAGTGCAATACTAAAATTACAAAATAGCAAAGGTTTTTTTTTATATATATATTTTCTTCATTACAAACATTTCTGTAGATTTATAACACTACCCTGGCATCAAATTACAAAAAAACTATTAAACCCTGCAGAGTGGAGGTTTCTAATACAGCTGCTGAGGGAGTGATTGTAAATTTGACACATTTTTCTCTTCTGACTGCCGTAATCCATCTCTCTATATATATTTTTTCCTTTCTTGGAAAGTCATGGGAAGGAAATAAGGATATTTTCTTTCACTAGAGCAAATGGTAATGCAAAAAAGATATTTGCTATGGTCTCCCATATACCTCTATAGAATTGTACCCTGCTATAGTTTACTTAAACCCAGAAACGGATGTATATGCATGGACTCAATCTGTTATAGCTGATGTATCGTATGACATGATTGAAGCGATGTGCAGGTCTTTATTTGTTTGGAAATGTTTTGAATATGGTATTAAAAAGTATTCAATTTGAAGTGCTGATACATGCAGATATTATATTTTCAACAGCTTTAATGCATAAATTAATGCATGCATATGCAGTGTTTTGCAAATATATTCAACCCTTTAAAAGTCTTCAGATTAACTTGGATTACAAATGACACTGACGCAGATTGTTCCAGTCAGTATTCTTATTGCAGCCCAATATGCAAATGGTCCAAATTCACTATTTGTCAGCATATCTAATAAAAAAATGTAAAAATGAAAATGCTGCTTGTTCTAAGTATTCAACTCCTTCAGACGAGCACTTCGTAGTTATATTGGTAGCTACCTTTTGCTGCAATAATAGCTTTAAGACTGTTGAGGTAATGATGTATATAAAATATACATAAAATAAACACAAGGGTCACAGACAAACTGACCAAACATGACCATCATATGAGGTTCAGTTCAGAGCCCAAAGAAGAGAAAGTGACATCATCCATCTGGGTAAATGCGTCAACACACTCCAGGACAATTGTGCATAAACATGGAACACACACATACAGAAGGAAAATTAAACCAATAAGAATAAGGATAAAGATAATATATGGATATCATGAAGTGTGGAATCGGTATAACCATATTTAAAACAGAAATGTAGAGCAATTAAATAAATAAACCATAGATACCGAAAGAACTGGGTCATAGTGCACTCACGCGATTAAGGCCTCGGTTTGTTATGAATTTGACTTTGTTTATGTTTCTATGGAAAATCAAACCAGCTAGATCTAAAACTATGGGATTGCGATAAGGGGCTTGTTGTGTTCTATGGGAAAGTTCTGATAAGGGAAGTATAAATAGAAAAACTTTAGATCGGGTTTTTTGGGGATCATGACTGAGAACTCTCATTCGTGTGAATTCCGGCGGGTTGAACAAAACGAATAAAATGGACCCTTGCTTTTTTTCCTCACCTGGCCTGTTGTCTTATTTGTTCTTCAGTCTTCAATTAAATATGTGAGTATTTCTTCCTAGAATAATTTCTAAGTCTCTTTGGGTAATTTTGGGTAAATAGGCAAAATTTTAGACACAACAATAAGTTCCTACCAGCTTTACACAATTTTTTTCATATCCAGTTAATGTTTGGGGTGATTTCTGCCCATTCTGGCGGATTTGCTCCAGGTTCTTCAGTTTGGGTGGATGTTCTTGGATGACTGTGGTTTTGCTTACTAATGGAAGTCAGATCTAGACTTTGACTTGGCCACTAGAGAACATTCACCTTTTTGTTTTTAATCAATCCTTCATTGTCCTACTGAAACTTTGAAGTTTCAGCCAAACTTTAAATTTCTAAGCAGACTAAAATGGGTTATAATATCCCCCTGTATTTTGCTCCATCCATTCTCCCTTCAGTTTTGACAAGATGCTCAGGATCTGAGGTTTAAAAACATCCCCAGAACATGATGTTGCCACCTCCATATTTCACCAGGAATGAGGTTAATTGAGGTATTGCCCACGTTAGGTTTGCACTACACACTGTTTTGAAACTTGCCCAAATAAAGTATCTCAATATTGGTCTCCTCATACCAAAAAAAACACATCTTCACTGGGTCACTCTCATGCTTTCATATGGCTCTTCTTGAGCAGTGGTTTCTTTTTAGCCACCCTTTCATACAGTCTGAAATACAACTACTAACAGGAAGAATGTGTATTTATCAGTTGAATTGATCTAATTTGTCTAAATAACAAGCTATTAATTTTGATGCAAACTGTTTTTCTAGTCAAATAAGATATAGGAATTTTTTCTCAGTGTATTTAAAAAGTCTGCTGTATCGCAAAAGTTTAACAAATATTAGTGACTTAATAAAAAAATTAACTGCAATCAAATTTAATTCTGTATATTTTGTGTTCAGTGGTATAAGAACCCAGACTACAACCTGTTCACGCCCTACATGAAGTACAGGAAGCAGTTTCCTGATCAGCCTTTCTACATTCTACACCCCAAATTTATCTGGCAACTATGGGACTTGATCCAGGCCAACACCCTGGAGAACATTCAGCCCAATCCACCTTCATCAGGCTTCATTGGTAAGAGATTTACTTTTATATTTATAGCATTTTGCAAATGACCAAAACCATGGTGACTTCCAGAACTGCTCGATCATTTCTTCATGCTACACGAAGAATATGTAAGATTATTAAGTGTAAGAATATTGAGCTAAAACTCCGTTAAAGAAAAGTGAGTACAGCAAGAGAATACATATCATGGGATTTTTAAAAAAATATTTAATTCGGTGCTCAAGTACTTGGTGAAGTGGTATGTGTTTAGTCTTCGTTTATAGACAGTGATTCAGCTGAGTATATGCTAGAGCAAGGGTCTTCCCAGGGCTGGTGTGGCAGCAGACACACCTGATTTTCACTTGTTTAATCAGTTCAACTTAGTCTCCCATCAACTATCAAGTGTGCTTCCAATTCGTCTGTAACGAAAGCCTGCAGCCGCACCAGACCTTTGCAGATAGGACTAGAATGTGGTGCAAGGCGGTTGTGATACTGTGGTTAATGAGTGGAAAACTGACTCATGACAATATTCAGCTTAGAGAAGAAGAATACAAAAATTGGCACCAACAGTATAAATCCATGGACCCAACGTGCCATGTTTAAACAGTCCAGGCTGGTGGAGGTGGTGTGAGGGATGTATTATTGGCACATTATGGGCTTGTTAATACCAATCACTTGAATGTCAAAGCCTATTTGAGTATTGGTGTTGACTAGGTGCATCCCTTCATGGCCACAATTTACCCATTAAATGGCTACTTCCAGAATGATAAAGCACCATCTCACAATGCAAAAGTCAACTGGTTTCATGAACACTACAATGAGCTCAGTGTTCCTCAGTGACCTTCCCAGTCACCAGATCTGAATCCAGTAGAACACGTTTGGGATGTGGTAGAACAGGAGATTCACAGCATGATACACACCCACACACAATACATGACACACACGATACATGACACACACAGAGTCACGTACATAAGTTGGGGTTATGATCTGAATCAGGTTTGTATTAAGCCAGTAGCTAAATCCATTGCACTTTTATTTAAAATATTGACTTGTCGATTGTCTGCGGCTTCTCGTTCCACTAGATGAGTGCCCTACAGTCTTAATGTATCAGAACTATATAGGTATGCATATACATGTGCTATGCATATTCATCTTGTTGCTATGGTATGTATGGTGTGTATGTGGCACATTCTGCTGTATGTGGCTTCATTTCCTGGTGTGAAGGGACTCATTTCCTGGTGTGAAGGGACTCATTTCCTGGTGCGATGGGACTTTCAAACTAATCTATAGCATAGGTAGAATGTGATCTAATGCAGTTGTGGTTCCTCTTCATTTATGAGTGCTGTAGCCATCGGGAGTCATGAGGTGATGGTTAATTACCTCCAATGGTCATTTTGTAGCATTTTACTAAGGAAAGCGAAACAACTCTGATCAGTCTTGCACTCACGCAACATAAGATGAATAAGGGCAATAATAAGCAGTTTAAAGGCAATTTTATTTTCAGAGAATGTTACCGAATACTATAATTTTCAATAATTACAGTTAAAGCTAGACCCATCCAAACAGCACTGGAACACTGGATAAATGCACCCCTCGTTCATTCTTCTTCAGTTGCAACTTCATCCTGATCAGGGTTCTGGTGGATCCACAGCCTATACTGGGAACAATGGGTGTGAGGTGAATAGACACTGCACTCTGCTGGCATGTTTTTGGGAAGTGGGAGGAAACCTGCAGTAATCCGAGCTCTGGATCGAACTCTGAAGTTGTGAGGTGGAGACACTACTGTGCCACCTACAAATGCTTCTGTCTATTATCACAAGGGAATGGTACTTAATTAACCATAGTGTTTAAAAAGTCTCTAGGCAAAAGAAGTTACTCTCAAAAGACAAACGAGAGTATGTCTAGTAAAGTGGGAAAATAGTGTCTGGAATACGATTGTCAACACACAAACAAAGAATATGACAAAAAAACAAAGACACCAGCAAATTTTGAAACTAGTCTTTGACCAAGTTACAGACACCGAGCACAGAGACTGTGGTATGATACACCAATGCCAAGTTAGATTGTGCTAGTGACTGTGCTACACCTGTGTTCCTGCAGAGGGGGGGGTGCATGTGCTGGAGAGGGCACTGGGTTGCTGTGCATGATGCTTTTGAGCTGGATTGCAGTGTTCTTGGTGGCCATTAAAGACTGGTCATCAGTCACTGCTTTCCTTTCCTTATAACCTAACAGTGTCCGGAAACATCTGTAGAACTAAAGTGGAAGGGGAAAAAGGAGAGAGTGTAAATGAGGACAGGAAACAAGGGGTGAAGAAAGAAAGGAAGCAAAGTATTAGAGACAAATTAAATGGTACAAGGACATTTTAATGGTTTAGTGTCTGTATCCATCAAAGAGTGTGTGTGTGTGTGTGTGTGTGTGTGTGTGTGTGTGTGTGTGTGTGTAGCTTCTGACGTTATTTAATACATTTTTGCTCTGCATTACAGGCATCTTGCTGATGATGTGGTTATGTGACGAGGTTGACGTTTACGAGTACATTCCATCTCTAAGACAGACTGACTTGTGCCATTACCACGAGCGCTACTACGACGCTGCATGCACGCTGGGAGCCTATCACCCTCTGCTCTATGAGAAGGTACTCATCCAGCACGCCAACTCCGGATCTCAGAGAGAACTTCAGAGGAAAGGCAAGGTCACACTCCCTGGCTTTAGGACCATTCACTGTAACCCCTGAACTGCTCCCTGGAGACTGCAATAATTGGAAAGCAGGTTTGAGGTTCACCTGCAGGTAGTCCACAGAGACAGACTCCGCTCTTTTGGGCAATTTTTAGTTGCGTTCTCTGAGCCTTGTGTGATGTAGAGGTCATTGGGTAGCAATAGGTTTGTCATTGAAAAGCTGTTTTTAGGTATCTGGTGATTTTGCTATAGCTAGCCATCATATGACAAGATTGATGGTGTTTGTGTGCCTGTGATGGAATTGAAGAATAGTCATTAACGGTTACTGTCACCATTATACACACACACACACACACACACACACACACACACACGTAATAGTAATTAATGCTCTTACTAAAAAAGGAATAATTTTTTTTATTGCCATAAGGAAATACACTGTTTTACCAGTGATGGTACCTGACTTTGAATAGTATTTGGAGTGGATATTGCTTTCTGTTGTATTACAGTTTTCTCAGCTGTTCACAAATGAAAAAATGTGGTGCATGTCTGAGAGCTCTGGTTGGTCTGTGCCATATATTGTCTATATTGTAAATGACGAAACGTTTCTCTCTTGAGTGATAATTTGCTATGAAATGATTGTTGAATGACAACATACAGGTGAAACCACCGAATGCCATTCCATATTACACGTCATACAGCTGAAAAAACAAAACTACAAAACTTCCAAACAAAATGTTCTGTACAATACGGGGACCGTCTTGGTTCAAAAACATCTGAAGCTGTTAGTGTGTTTGATGATCCATTCCCTACTCGGCCAAACCTATGCTCACTTATTTTTTTCCCTTTTTTATTTATTTTTTATTTTTTAAAGACCTTTGTCAGTATAACCAATGAGCGGTTGTTGTATTAATTGTGTAATATTTTTAAACCAGCACAGTCTGGTTGTTTTCTGTATCTTGTCCAGGAGGTAACAGGTCTTCATACACTCCCTATGGAGCAGTCAAAAGCGAATGAAAAATTTCCTTGCATTGTATTTTGAAAATTTTTATTTGAACCGACTTTTACCTTCACATTGTGTTTTATCTGTGTAAATAGAGCTTTTTATATCAGTAGAAGTACAAGGTGTTATCTTTGATGTGTATACATTTGTTTTCCTTATGTGCCATTATTCGGTAAAGGAACTAGCAAACTAATATTTGTATGGACTGAACTGAAGTTGTGTATATCGGCAAATTGTGATGGTAAAACTGGGAACTTCTGTTTGCTCTCAGGTTTCTGGCACTCTTAAACGCAGCCTTTCTAATCGTTTGGTTGTTAAACATTCAAGAACCACTGTTGGTAGTGTAATATTCAATTGTGATAAATACCTACAGTTACAAGCAAAATTATTCAACCCTCATTGCAAATCAGGTTTATTGTCAAAATTTACAGACTGTCAGCAATGAACAAATCAAACAAAAGCAACTGAAATAGTTGGTTTCCCCAAGTTCAACTGAAAATGCAACATTATAATGACTTACCCAGTTTCAAAATTATTCAACCCCCTGAATAGAATCCCTCACAACGGCACAAATATGCAAAACTGGTGTTGTCTCAAGTACACCTGATGTAACTAATCAATGGCTTCATTAATTGCAACAGGTGTGCTTGAGCAACATGAAATACCTGAACTGGCTAGAGACAGAAAAATTAAGCTTTTAATGGCTGCAACCAGATTTCAGAAAAGGAAAACCCTCAAGTGACTGCCTGTTGCCACCAAGTCGTGCTGCAGGTCTTTTGCACTGAGGTTTCAGTGAGCACAGTATGGCACATACTAAATGCAGAAGGTTTCCATGCAAGAACTCCAAGATGTACATCATTACTGACCCAAAAGCACAAGTCGGCTCAAAATCATATAAAAAAGCCACAAAAGTTTTGGGATTCTCTTCTTTAAAGCGATGAAACAAAACTGGAACTTTTCGGCACGATGGAGTAAGAAGAATGAAGAAAGAACACTCTGTCCACAGTCAAGCATGGTGATGCTCTGGGGCTGCTTTGCATCCTCTGGCACTGGAAACCTGCAGTGCGTAAAAGGCAAGATGGATTCATTGAAGTATCAGGAAATCCTAGGAGAAAACGTCATGCTGTCTGTGAGAAAGCTGAAGCTTGGGCATCATTGGACCTTCCAACAGGACAATGATCCCAAGCATACCTCAAATTCCACCAAGGAGTGATTGCAGAAGTAGTTCTGGAAGATTCTGTCAGGGCCATGACAGTCACCTGACTTAAACCCCATAGAAAATCTCTGGTGGGATTTGAAGAAGGTGGTTGTAGCACGCAAACCCAAGAATATTACTGAACTGGATTGCCATTGCTCATGAGGAGTTAGCTAAGATTCCTCAGGAACACTGCCAAAAGCTATGCATCTCGTTTTCAGCAGGTGATAACAGCAAAAGGGTACGCTACTAAGTAATAAAGATGCTTGCCATGAAGGTGTTGAATAATTTGGAAACTGTAGATATCATAAGTTGCATGTTCAGTTGAATCTGGGGAAACCACTTGAAGCATCCGTTGTCTTGAACTATTTCAATTGCTTTTGTTTGATTTGTTCATTGCAAACAGCGGAAAGTCTGTACATTGTGACAATAAACCTGATTTGCAATGGGGGTTGAATTATTGCAACACTACCTGCCCTATGTTGGGGTAATGTAAACTGATAGGGTGATAAGTTTTCTGATCGATTGATAGGGTGATAAGATTTCCTTCTTGTCAGGATGATTTAATCTGTAATACTACAACACATCATTTGCTCTGCAATTAGAGTCATCCTATCAATGTATTTTTTTGTGTGTGTGTTTCTTTTATGTTGTTTTTTTGTTACAAATAATGTCACTCTGAATTCTAAAGACAAATCATATATATCTCTGTCACACACCATCCTGTGCTTCCTTGTTAGAGAGGTATATTAATGGTGACCAGATTAGAGGGAATTGCAGTAGGGCCCATAGAAGGCTTTTTTCCCCCAATCTTACTGCAGGGAATGTATACAGGAGTGCACTACTGAACACCTACTGAATGTCTAATAAGCCTGTGATTAAATGCATGAGCACCATCAGTCACAAGAGTCGCACGCTGAACCCTGTATTGTCTGTGCTTTCAGATCAACACAATTTGAGCTGACTTTTGGGAGATTTGTATTACAATTTGCCACTCTAATACGTGCTTCCCTAATTTCTATATAGTCCATTATACAGAAATCTGTCCAAAAGACAGAAACAATGAGTTTACATTAATATTTTGTGGAAACTGTTTTTGATGTGACTGACTACTTTTACTTTTCACAATAAAGTCCTAGATATATAATTTTACACTACAAAGTGGGGGGAAACTGCATGCTGAGTAGTGGGGCTTGTAAGCTCATTGTGGTAAAGATATTTATTTGTTAGTGTAACAGTACTTTGCTAATAAAAAAAATCAAGGCTGAGTCTAACTTCTTACTTTAAATTTGCTGAAGTTGTTTTAGGTAAGAGGAATACAGTAAGATGTACTGGGCAATTTGGTCACACGATCAATGCACTCTTTTGGTTATTGGCAATACTGTGCCAAATAAGTGTTCAGTGTTTTCATGATCAGGTTGTAAAGGCCTCTGTGTGATTGGGGCTGTAACTTTGGTGCTGTGAATCTGTACTATGGGCTGGAACTGTGGTGCTGTGAATCTGTGTTATGTTTCTTGCTTTCTAGCTCACTCTCTTTATCTGCTGGCCTATCACGTCCATAAATTATTTGACGGCAACAATTTTTAGTTTTCTTGTTAGCCAGGATACTGAATTTGCATTGAAAACATGGGTGCAAAAATACCTAGTCCACTTTAATTACTACTGGGTGGACTATGCATTTTTATACACATCCCTTATTTAGGGGTCCTGAAAGTGATGGTAAAAAAAAAGATTATTGTCATAAGTTATGACTTGGTTGTAACTTGTTTGAAATGAATGACTGGCTGGATATCCTAAACGAATGCTGATCTCCTAGTGCAATCACTTTCCTTCTGCATTTTCTATTCAGTCTTCAGAAAGTGAAATTGCATGCTCAGTGGTGTTTAGCTGGGATTAGGACAACAGAAGCTCTAGATGCGAATGCTGCATTAATTCGACGGCTGTCTTTTGGATGTGACACCCTAAAAATAATGTTGATTTGCTTTGCTTCCACTTCAAATTCAATTTGAAGACAAAACAACACAAGTTATCACTGTTTAGTTATTTATGGACTCTCGCTCTCTCGCACGCTCTCTCTCTCCCTCTCTCTCTCTCCATCTTACAACCACACAGCCTATTAAAATGTGATCTGATATTGTATATTTAAAGCCTGATCTAAAGCGTGTACATGGTTAAGCCAGTTAACCTTCAAAAGCCATTGGATGCTTTTGATGTCATTTGTTTGTTCCTTTGTTATTGCAGATTTGATTATTTTAAATTGTTCATCATTTTCTAACATGACAATAAACATGCATAAGCAGTGGATGTATGTTATATTATTGATATATTGTCCTTATATATTGACAATGTTGAAGAGATCTATTGTTACTTGGGCCAATTGAGTTTGTGACGGAAATAATATTGTCAAAGGGAAAGCATATTGGATAATAGCCTTATATAATCTATTTGCTTTTTGTCTTTAAAGAAACAAACAAAAAACTGGTATCCCATTGTTCTGACATTTTACAATGCTGTTTTTGGTGCATGTAAATTGTGCACAAGACCTTGCTGAAAATCCAAGATTTCTGTATTATGTTTTTCAGTGACCCTGTCCAGACCTCAAAAATAACATGGTGATTAAACCCCTCTCTGATCTTGTTTTGTCTTACCTAATTGGATTCTCTAATAAAGCCTTCTGGTCACTTCAGAATAATCACTTCTCCTTGTAACATTCAACTTCATACATTCTCTTACATCATGAAATAGTTGTATTTAATCTATACTGTAGGCTGTGTGTGGGGGGGGGGGAATTAGAAACATTTCCTGTGTGTGTGTGTGTTACTTATGATGAAAGTTTCTTACCTGTTTGTTCATGAAGATGTATATAACTGGGTTGATGACAGTGCTGCTCTTGGCAAGTAGAGAAGGGATTATACTCGCAACAGGTCTAATGATTCCCGGTCGGCCAAACGAGGCCATTAAGGCCACCACACTGTACGGTGTCCAGCACAGCAGATAACACACCACTGTGGTCGTGATCATAATCAGCAGGTGGTAATCTCTCCTTCGAGCTGTCTTGTGAATCTTCCCTAACTGGATGTGAGAAAGAAGGAAAGGGTCCATATTTATTCATGAATATACAATGGAGTGATTTTTTTTTTATTTCCTGCTGTTTATTACAAGAAACTGGTAATTGTCAGTTAAATGACAAATGAGTAAAGACATGTCTCTTCAAAGCTGTGATAGGGTTATGAACAGGTTTGAGCTGTAATGTAATAAATGTTACAGTGGTATTTGTAGAATACATAAACAAGTTGATGAAGGTCAATTACACTTTGGACTTTTATAGCTACAACAACGCATCACCTGTTAGGAAACAACTACAGAGCAAAAGGTCATTTATGTGTATTTGTAGATCTGTAAAGGTAGAAAAGTAACCATTTCAGTTTGGTTAAAAAAAAAAAAAAGTTCTATAATTTATCAGATGTGCTAGTCTTTGTCCTAAAATTTGAATTTGCATGTATACCAACATTGGACTTGTCAGGAACACTAGACCAGTCACATCAATACACACCTCCAGATTTTGTCTTATGACCTTTGTGATATAAAATGTGTGAATCACTCCCAACAGTTTAAATGTCAGTGATTTTCAAAACATTCAGATCAACTGATGGAGTGTTTAACCAAGAGCTTCATCAGACTGTGCCTTCTGCAGATAGACTCTCACTAATGAACAATGAGTCCAGATCTCACCTGTTTGACAGCATATAGCAGCCTGCCATAGCTGTACACCATCAGCAGCACTGGCAGGCCCAGGCAGAAGATGAACAGGCAGATAATGTAGGCATGGGATTTGGGGGAGTGATCGGTCCATGACACTGAACAGCTGGTGCCAGCTCCCTCTAACCCGTAACTACTCCAGCCCAGCAGGGGTGGCACTGTCCAAATCAAAGAGTACAGCCATGAGCCCCCAACTGCCAGCAAGTGTTTACGGTAGTTTGGTCCCTGGTTGTTATACACTGTCATTGTGCTGTAGCGCTCATAAGACAAAATCATCAAGGATATTAGAGACACAATACCTGAGAACGAGAAGAGAAAAGAGAGAGTGAAAGAGTTGAGATTGATAAAGACATGGATTGATACAAGCTGACAATGAACAAACAGATGAAGTAAGAGAGAGCAGAGCTGTAACAATAGAAGTTAAACAATACAAATACATAGACCAATTACCTAAACAACAGTAAACATTATTATTGTTAGTATTAGTAGTAGTAGTATAGTAATATATTTAATGTCTTTGTGCTATGTTATTACTTTATAAATTATTCTGTTTTCGGATTTTGTGAATACAAGAACTATGAAAACTGCTATTACAAGTGTTATTCAAACAAGCAGTTTGTCTCAATCGTAAAGATATTTTTTTAATGGAAAATGAGTGAGAAATGCTGCATTTCTTGAGGAGAAAAAAAAATCTTTTATTTTTGAGTCTAAATATTATGTACTTACACTTGTACTTAAGAGCACACAATTGTCTAGAATGTATTTGTAAGCTGTAGCGTTTAGATTTCCCTTCATTGAAACTATAGGGCCCAGACCTGCATGACAGTGCCCCTGTACGCAAGGTTCATGACGGCATGGTTTGCCAAGGCTGAAGTGGAAGAACTCGAGAGGCCTGCACAGAGCTACTGAACACCTCTGGAATGTATCATATATTTTCTATGGACCGGTTGTTGCACAATAACTTTGGACAGCATAATATTAACACAAGCATATACTAGCATTTTTAGTGTCATATTATTATTTTTTTAAATAGAAAGACTAAAAAGAAATGCAACTCTTGTTGCTGAACTGAAAATCCAAACTTTACTAGATAAATCACTCCAGATACAGCCACAATCTGCACAGGACTCGTGCATTACTTTATAGCAGGGTTAAGGTTGCAATTACTGCCACAGTGCCCTCTTCTGGTCAGTGTCTACAAACTGTTTCACATTATTGAACAACTACTATACACTGATCAGTTCTAACATTAAAACCATTGAAAGGTGAAGTGATTATCTTACTAAAATGGCACCTTTCATGGGATTTGATCTTGTAATATATTATACTGATGAGTTGGAAGCAGGAAAAATGAGCAAGCATAAGGATTTGAGCGCTTTTGATAGGGGCCAATTTGTGATGGCTAGACGACTGGGTCAGAACGTCTCCAAAACTGCAGGTCTTGTGGGGTGTTCCTGGTATGCAGTGGTTAGTACTTACCAAAAGTGGTCCAAGGAAGGTGAAGCAGAGACAAGGTCAGGGAAACCAGGGAAACAAGGGTTGTCCATTAATCGTAGGGTTGATGGTTCGATTCCCAGCCCACATGACTCCATGTGTCAAAGTGTCCTTGGGTAAGACACTGAACCCCAAGTTGCTCGCGATGGCAAGTTAGCGCCTTGCATGGCAGCTCTGCTACCATTGGTGGGTGAATGAGACAAAGTGTAAAGTGCTTTGGATAAGAGTGCTATATAAGTACACCATTTACTATTTACAGTACCTTGCGAAAGTATTCGGCCCCCTTGAACTGTTCAACCTTTTGCCACGTTTCAGGCCTCAAACATAAAGATATAAAACTGTAATTTCTGTGAAGAATCAACAACAGGTGGGACACAATCATGAAGTGGAACAAAATTTATTGGATATTTCAAACTTTTTCAACAAATAAAAAACTGAAAAATTGGGCAAGCAAAATTATTCAGCCCCCTTAAGTTAATACTTTGTAGCACCACCTTTTGCTGCGATTACAGCTGTAAGTCGCTTGGGGTATGTCTCTATCAGATTTGCACATCGAGAGACTGAAATTTTTGCCC